>CM074747.1:10091534-10266534 GCA_037367245.1 Phrynocephalus guinanensis | reverse complement strand
TTGTCTTGGGGTGGGTCCCCCCCTCCCTATAACTTAGGCTTGAGTTTTGACTCAGAACCCTCCCTCCTTCCCTTGATTTCTGGTGGTGGGGGGGAAAGCTTGTTTTTAATAGCGGCTCGGACTTGGTACTTGGTACCAAAAACATGGAGTTAGGATTTGGACTCAAAGACTTGCCAGCGTCTTTGCTTTGCATCTTTTCTGCAAGAGCCTTTTCCCTCCGGCTCTGCAGGGAAGATCCCTAGTCTTCCTCTGCATTAATTGGGATGTTAAGTCCGCACTAGGGGGAAAGGCAGATTCGGTGGGAGTATTAAGTAGAGCTTGTAAAAGGGGCTTTCACGGCCTACAGCAGTGTTGGCGAACCTAGGGCACGGGTGCCAGAGGTGGCACTCAGAGCCCTTTCTGTGGGCACCTGACTTGCCCCTTCACAGCCACCTGTATTCAAGTTAAATTGCTGTATTGACACTTTGCGAAAAATTGGTGGGTTTTGGGTCGCAGTTTGGGCACTCGGTCTCTATAAGTTTCTCCATCACTGGCCTCCAGCTTCCAGGATCCCTCCACCTCCGCCAACATGGCTGCTGACCGCGTTCCTCAGGGGATTCTGGGAGTTGGCCGTTTCTGAGCTGGGAGTGTCTAAAGTGTTGTTTCGGCAGAATGGAACACCAGACGATTGGCGACAGCAGCAATTAGACTACTTCTCCTTTATATATCTTTATCACAATTGCCTGCTGTCAAGCTGCATGCACTGTATCTAACAAATAAAGTGTGTTTATTTGGAAAGGAAACCCCTAGAAGTTTTGCAGCCGCTTGCCGGTGAACTCACTTAGGGTATGCAGTCGGTGCCTTAGCATTCATGTAGTCAGGACATAAATGACATTTATGTGGCCGTGTTTCACGTGGCAATCAAATTTATGTCAGATTTACTCACCTGGGAATGAAAAAAAATGCATTTTCTCAGGCTGCACAACTTAGAATGAAGAGTCCCTCAAGCGGAGGGAAGAGGCTTTGATGAAAAATGTGCAGAATATGTGGAGCAAAGAGGAAGCAAATGTGTGTCATTCATGCAAAAACCAGGTAGTGTTACAAGAACAACAAAACTCTTAAGACTGGTTCTATAGCAATCCGCCTTTTCGCTTTATTGTTCTGAAGACCCTAAGCACTCTTCTCTGTGTTTTTTGTACACTCGGGTTTCCCTTACTTCTTGCATGTATTTTGCATTAATTTATTAGTAAACATTACCTTCCACTTCCATCACTATGCATCTTTTTTAAAAAATACATTGCCTGCAGCATGCTTAAAAGGGTGGTAATAATAAGATAGTTGGATATTTCATGTTCTTCTAAGTTCTTCAAATTCTAATTTGAATTAAAATAATTACATTTAAAATATTAGTTAAATATTAAATATTGTCTTTTAATTGTTATAAGCTGCTTTGGGTTCTTTTAAGGATAAAGGTGGGGTAAAAATATTTTAAATACATAAACATTAAATCAAATACCATAAATTGAAAAATTTGAAATTGGCAGCTGGTGAAATATCTAATTTAACATATTAATATAAGTATGTTGAGATTTTTTATGTTGTAACAATATGACTATTTTATCTTAAGTGATCACAGTGTTGTTTTGGGTAGAAATGACTATGATAAGGCAGAAATCCGTCTGAGTTTTCTTTTGTAGTTGTAGTCATTTCCATCCTTAATTGAAAACTGGATGGGGTTATGATTTAGCTGCAGACAAAATTAGTTGGGGGGGGAGGGGGGAGGATCTGTGAATGACTGATACATTTATGTAATTCATTTAAAATATATTTATTCCTAAGAATCCACGGGCCATGACAAAGGGCTCTTTTACACGACCCCTAAAATCCGAGGCAAAGGACTCCCAGATCAGGAGCTTAAAATTGTTTTCCCACCAGCTCCGGACTTTAAAAAAAATTAAGTACAACCATGCCCACCTAAGCGCATCCCAGCGCATTTTCCAAGTACCTGGTCTCCGAAGGTGAACATTTTTTGTTGCGGATTGCAAAGCAGTGAGTGCCAGGCTGTCCTTTTGTTTTGTTTTTTGTCCCCCCCCTGCCCCTTTAAGAGACTGGAATGCTTCCTGGGGCAGCTCCCGAGGGCAGAGCGGAGGTGAGCCTGCATTCTTTTCTCCCTTTTTTCCTCCCTCCCCTCACGCAGACAGGAGCAAGGGAGTGCGAAGGGGTGGGAACACAGCAAGAGGAGCAAACCCCCAAGATCTCTGGTCCGAATTTAAGTTGCCAACGGATCTTAGGGGTCGTGTAAACGTGCCCTTAGATCTACCACAAGCAGAACTTTTAGAAGGTGCCTGGGGCAGTGGCAGTAGAAAGGAACAATGATGGCTTCAGATTGGGGTGGCATCTCCGGTGGCACCTACTCAGGTAGGTTTTCCTGGCTTTGCCAGTGGGTACTGCTGCTGGTTTGAACAGAAATATGCATGAAATATGCATGTTTTAGAGGAACAAGAGTGTTTCACAGGGGCACCATTTGGGGGAATCTATAAGTTGAGTCACAGCAAATGGACTTCTTTTTCTTGGGGGGAAAAAGACGTCCAGTTGCCATGACTCAACTTCCAGATAAACTCACCTGGATGACTGAGAATCTTCATAGACATTTGGGGGAATGTGCCTTTTGAGCCCTGAATAAGTTGCTCTGCTTCCTAATGAAATGTGCAATATTGTAGAGATGCCCGAGACATTTAACCCAGTGTGAGATTCTGTTCCTGAACATCAGCCCCCCCCCCTCACCCCCTTCATGGGCAAGGCTGCAGATGAGCACACTGGGAGAATAACAGGGAGGTGAACCTGGAATGAGCCATATCCTAGCAGCCTTGAGATAATCTGGCCTCTAATCCCAATGTTTTTTCTCAGCATTCCTTTTTGGACAGCTTTGTGTCTAAGTATATCTTGTTAGGGGCTCTTGAAAGAACAGGTGGGTCGGGACATAGTGTCAGAATGAAAAATTTTTAAAGGGGTTCCTTTCCAATGCATCAGCCATTGAGTGAGGTATTCTCATCCACACTGAGAGAGCACAAGTTGCTTTTCTCCAGTTTTATTACTAGATTTCCACCAACACCCACAAGTACAATCCCGTCAACCCAAGAACAAAGAAAAGAACAAAGGCTGTTTATCTGCAAACTCTACCACTTGCATACTTTCCACATCTCTCTCTCTCTCTCTCTCTCTCTCTCTCTCTCTCTCTCTCTCTTTCTCTCTATCTCTCTCTCTCTCAAGTGTGCACACACATGCAAACAGATGTCCAGGGAGATGTGAGTTTGCCCCTTTAAATTTCATTCTGTTTATTTCTAGGACATTGCCTGCAGCTTTGCAAAATCTCCACTAGGAGGTATTTCGAATTTCAAAAATATAATATGTATAAATAATTTTTTAAAATCCACGTTGTCTTCTCCTGCTTCTTTTTCTGCATATTTGGAAGCAGCCTCTTGAGTACCATGACTGATGGTTGGGTGTGTGTGTGTGTGGGGGGAGAGGTAGAAAAGGGTGTGAGAGCCACCCACACGGGTTCAGCAGATCTCTGTAAGGGGGCATTTGGGGTTGCATGGAAATACTGTATGGGTCAGGTGCACACATGGGGCATAGAGGCAGCTCTCTCGAATGGGAAGAGGCATGTGAAGTGGGTTCTCTGGATTCGGGAAAGAGGAAAGGTGGCTGTGTGTGTGTGTGTGTGTGTGTGTGTGTGTGTGTGTGTGTGTGTGTGTGTGTGTGTGTGTGTGTGTGTGTGTGTGTGTGTGTGTGTGTGTGTGTGTGTGTGTGTGTGTGTAACTGATGACTGGGACTGGCAGGGGAATTCAGAGGCTGCTGGAGGCTGCTCTCTATCTTTGCCGCCACGGTGGGTTCCTTTTCACACTTTAAATAATATCTAGCCTTACCAGGTAGACGGTCCTTAATGCCGAAAATTAATTTCCGGAGCTATTTTAATTTTGCTGTATTTAATTTGATGCTTGCTTTAATTAACTGCTGGGTAAACCTTCTCCCAAGCTCCTAGCAGATGCCTGCGTTCCTGGATTTGAGAGGAAGGGTGGGCTTGAGGGCTCCCTGGCAAAGGTGGTCGTGGGAATCGTAGAAGGAATGAGGTCAGTTCCCTTCCGGCTTTTCCTCAACCGCCTCATTTGGTGTGCCTATGACAAGGCCTAGACGTCTTTGCATGGGGTACTAGGCACCTTTCCAGTAGTCGGTCCTTCCCTTCGATCTCCCCCTCCCACCCCTTACTCCCATCCCTCCAATTATGGGTTAATTAAACTGTATAACACATCCAACTCAAAGCTTGTCTTCATTGAATCAGTGCAAACTATAATCCTTTTTGAGACCTATATTTTCTCTTCAACTGACCACAGTTTAGTTTAGTGGTTATCCACCTGTGGGTCCCCATATGTTCCTGGACTACAACTCCCAGAAGTCTTCATCACTGGCTGAGCTGGCCAGGATTTCTGGGAGTTGCAGTACAGGAACATCTGGGGACACACAGGTTGAGAACCACTGGGACTCTAGTTTACGATGTGACCAATCTGAACAAGTAAAAACGTGAGTCTGTGAGACTGGTTTAACTCTTGGAGCCAACTTGGCCACGTGTCCTTTCCCACCCTGTCAATGACCACCCCGTAGGAGCTTCTAACAATATAAACAGGAAGAATTCAGCCTGTATTCAGTCTTGCTCATATGCTATACCTCCAGGTTCGTTTGTTGCATACTTCACCTTACTCTATCCGCTCAGCTAATTTGAGAGGGAGATGGACCCCAGCACTGAGTGGGACAAACGCTAAGAAGAAGAAGAAAAAGAAGAAGAATTTGAGAGGGAGATAAATGGTGTGACAACAGTGGAAGACTTTTGGCAGCCTTGTTCACTCCTTCTGTAGCTCTTATAGGACGGTGGTTCACGCAATGGGAAAAGGTTCATGCTTACTGCATGGAAGAGAGGCGCCCATCCTAAAATATAGAATGAGAGAATAATGGAGTCAGAAGGGGCCTATAAAATTGAGGCCAACCCTCCTGCCCAGTGCAGGAATCCAAATCAAAGCGTACTTGACAGAGGGTTGTTCAATTTTCTCTTAAATGCCTCTGGTGTTGGAGCACTGGCCACCTCCCAAGGTAATTGGTTCCGTTGTTGTACTGCTCTCACAGTTAAGAATTTTTTCCCCCTGAAATGCAGCCTAAATCTGGCTTCTTGTAACTTGAGCCCATTATTACGCGTCCTACACTGTGAGATGATCGAGAACAGATCCTGCTCCTCCTTTGTAGGGCTACCTTTTCAATTCTTGGAAAAGTGCTCTACTATTTCCCCTCCGTCTTATTTCTGTAGCCACAATATGCACGGTTCTTTCAGCCTTTCCTTGTAGGGCTTGGTTCTGGACCCGTGATCATCCTCGTTGCCTTCCTCTGAACTTAGTCCAGTTTGTTGGCATCCTTCTTAGTGTGGTGTCCAGAGCTGAACACAGTACAGTAGAACCCCCGTATGCACTGATTCATTATCCACTGATTCAGTAGTCCACGGTTGGCAGGGGAAAAAAATTAAATAATTCAGCAGCCACAAAGCAAGCTATTGTCACAAACAGCATCTGTAAAGCAAGCTATTGTGACAAATAGCATCTGTAAAGCAAGCTACTGTCACAAACAGCAGCCATAAAGCAAGCTACTGTCTCAAAACAGCAGTCATAAAGCAAGCTACTGTCAGGAAACAGCAGTTTGGGGGTGGGTGGGCAGGCGTTCTCTCTTATCCACGGTTTTCATTATCCACGGGAAGGCCTGGAACCCATCCCCAGCAGATACCGGAGTCCTACTGTACTTTAGATAAGGCCGAACCAGTGCTGAATAGGTGGGGACTAGACCCTCTGATGGAGGATCTTGCAGCTTCCTCATGCGTCTTTGACATATGCATGGACATGCTGTCTTTTGCACTCTATAGCTCCATCGGGGTTGTTGGGGATTAAAGCATGAATTGGATGTGAGCTTTTGACTCTTCCTCTTGCTTTAACCAAATACTAGCAGTACATAACGAGTATGTAACACCAACACCCCCCAACACACACACAACTAGCTTTCTATTAATTAGTTTGTTAATACTTAAGGTGCTGCAGGGCCCTTTGTTATTGCTTACAATGTGAGAAGACTCAGCTGGGTGCTCAGGCCCAGGGGATCAGGGGCAATTTATTTATTAATAGTTGATTTTGAATGAATATCACTACTGGGTCTCTATCCCCCATTCCCCCCCCCCAAAAAATAAATAAATTAATAACAAGAATATTAAACTTTCAGAATCTGGTGATGTGTGTGATTTTTAATGATGTTAAGATGCCAACTTTTTGACTAGTGGGGGGGGGGACTGAGAAAGGTGGTTGAGGCCTTTAGCGACTCTAGGCAATTGTGGTTATATGCCATCTCGTTTGCCTTGGACGCTAGGAATGAGCACTTTGCAAATTTATTTATTTATTTATTTATTTATTTATTTATTTATTTATTTATTTATTTATTTATTACAATTTATATGCTGCCCACTACCCAAAGGTCTCTGGGCGGCTTTCAATCAAAATGTCCTGCCCTTCGCTGCCCTGGTGAGCTCTTATTGATTCAAGGCTGAGGCTTCCGTCAGAGAGTTGGTCCATCTTATATTTGTTGTTCCTCTTTTCCTGTTGCCGTCCACCTTTCCCAGCATGACTGCCTTCTCCAGAGGATCCTGCCTTCTTGCGTGCCCAGAGTTCGGACAGCCTCTGCTTCATCATTTTTGCCTCCATAGATAATTAAGCCTTCATTTCAGCGAGGACCTGCTGGTGTGTCTTTCTGGCAGTCCGATCATCTGCAAAATCTCTCCTCCAGCACCGCAGTTCAAATGAATCAATTTTTAAGCAAGTTATGCTTGCTTAACTCTCCAGCTTTCACACCCATACATGGTGATCAGAGGTATCAGCGTGTGGATGATCATGGCCTCCAATGCTTTAGTGATCTTTTCTAATTCCTTCCTTTGCTTCCCTTCTCTGTCTTCTGCAGATTTCTTGACTGCAGTCTCCCTTTGGATTGAAGGGGGGAAGCAAAGTATACCAAATTTTTCGCCCTTTCACTTGTTTAATTGTCAACGCTAAAGTTGTGAGAGGGAAATGAGCTGGACTGGGCTTCGGTTGGGTAGGCACTAAGATTTGCTGCATGGTGTTTTCATAGCTAAGAACCCTGTTCAGGATGCAGCTCAGAAACTGACCTTCCTGCAGCGTTTGCAGCCAGCTCTGGTCAGCCCCCCCCCCTCCATACTTGGCGGATCTGGCAGTTCGTTTCTCTGAAGGATAAAAAGAGAGCAGAGCTCTCCAGGCCCTCAGTTCGGTCCACGCCTTTGAGTTGTTTGGGAGAATTCCCAGAAGGCACGTAAGACTCAGAGGCGAAGTACAATTTCCTCCTATGAAAAAAATAGATTAAGCCACCCTTTGTGAGAAGGCAGGGGTAGAAGGAAATCAACAACCCAGCTTATTCATTCGGTGGAAAGGGTGTAAGGTGTGTGTGTATGTGCTGGGAGGCAGCTTCAGACAGCATGATTGTTGTTGTCCACTGTGACAGGAGAGAGTTAGTTTGGGAAGAACTTCCACGGCCAAACCAAGTACGGTGGTACCTTGTATAAAGGAATTAATTCGTTCCCACTGAAATTATGTTAAGCAAATTTTCCTTTATACAAATTTCCCATAGGAATGCATTGAAAACGGAGTAATCCCATTTTTAAGTTGTATGGATTCGCCCCATAGGCGATTATGTTAAGCAAATTTCCCCTATCTCCGGATTTTTTATGTTGTACAAATGTTATGTTATACAAACTGTTTGTTACACAAGGGTCCACTGTAGGTTGAAAGCAGGCCATGCGTTAAAGAGGGGTTCTGTTTGGAAGAAGGCTTGCATATTCGAAATCCTGTGCAAACCCAGTGTGGCCCATCACTCATGTGATGCTGCAGAGCAGAAGCAATCCGCATAGATGTTTTCTATTGTCTCCTGCACTTCCTGTGTGGGAGATGTCACCAAATAGCCTTGACGACTGGGTCGGATATGGTACAGCCCCCTGGAGTCTCTGCAAGGGGTTGTATGTTTGAATACCCCTCCCGGTCAAATACCTTGCCTGCAGCGATGGGGAGAGGAGAGGCAAGGTGGATCCTTTTCCTGTGACAGGGAAGGGGTGTTGTCTGAATGTTGCCGTATCTCATGCCGATTGTGTCTGAATGTTGCTCTGCAGAGGAAATGCTTCAGCTGTCGATGTGTCCATCTGTTGATCTACCTACCCACTCACCCACCTACCTGCCTGCCTACCTACCTACCTAAAAGCCTGTCATGATGTCTAGCTGAGCTGTCTTCACAGCAATGGAGCTTTCTGGTCAGAGTGTTTTCCAAATGTAGGAATATTCCTATGTGGAGTCTTGATTCTGAAAGAACCTTGTCTCATCACAAGCATATAAAATACTTTTTCTGGATGGTCACATGAGATTCTTTTTTCTAGGTTTCTGACTTTCTTACGGTATTTTAAAATTAAAAGAAAAGAAGCGTCTGGCCATATGCTTGTGCCTCCTCCTCCTCATCATCATCATTGAGGGGTGTAATTGTTCTTAGTGCTACCATCCTAACCTTTATTACTGTATTCATCTTAAATGTTACCTTGGTTGGGTCTTTGACTCTAAATAAAGATTGTAGCTGTTGCTAAATGTAACCTTTTATGCGTATACCGAACAATGCCTATTATAAGTCTATAGAAGAATTTTTATCCTCTGGCTAAGCGTAGTTCAGATCAAAAGTTGAGGAACCAACAAATATGTTTATTTCCTGACTATGTAGATGACTTGCCTCTCAAGATTTCAAAGTCATATATGATAATTTCATCAGTATGGGTAGTCCATCCAACAAGGAGTCATGACACTTGCCCATCGCCGTTGGCTTTGTAGTCGATATGGCCAGTACGTTGCCCTGGTAGCAGCTTTCAGGTGACCAGCCAGGGTGGTCCTTGGGTGGTGGACATTGAGCCTGTTACTGGATCAGGGTTCCCTCTAAGGTGCGTAGCTGTGTAAGTACACAGGACTCAGTCCATGCACCCACACTGGTTGTTTGCAGCCCATTTGCTTCCAGTTGCAATGGAACTCCTTGTGATTTGGGGGAGCAGAGTTGCAATCGGGCAGAGCCCCCCCCCCCCCGAGCTGAAATGGTTCAAGTATGATCCACGGAGTGTTATACTGGATCATACTTGAACCCTTGCCAGCTTGCCAGAACCTGTCACTTACGTTCCACTGGGAGAATTGTAAGAGACCTGCATTCCATAGTGATTTGTGGTGAAAAATCATATACAACAACTGTAAAACATACAGTATGAAGCACCATGTGAAACTCCTTTTCCTTGACACACTGAGTGGTTGCTTTTTCAGTTGGTCATTTTTATTTATTTATTTTACAACTTATATGCCCTCCACTACCCAAAGGTCTCTGGGCGGCTTACAATCAAAAAATTAAAACAGTTAAAACAGAATATCAATAAATAATTAAAAACAATAATAAAAACCTTACACTAAAATCATTTACACTAAAATTGCTATCAGAGGACCCACAATCTATATTGTGTCAATTAAAAAACTTCTGGAACAGGAAGGTTTTTACTTGTCGCCGAAATGTCATCAGTGTTGGCGCCAGTCGGATCTCAACTTGGAAGGGCATTCCATAGCTTGGGGGCAGCTGCTGAGAAGGCCCTATGTCTACAAGCCATCCCTTTCACCTCTTTCAAGAGGCCCCCCGTGACTCAATCTTAATTGCTGAGTGGTTTCGTACGGAAGGAGGCGGTCCTTCAGGTATCTAGGTCCTAAGCCATTTAGGGCTTTATATGTCAAAACAAGCACTTTGAATTGGGTTCAGGCAGCAACTGGTAACCAATGCAGGTTATGCAGAATCGGCGTGATGTGATCCCTGGCGGCCCCACCGCTTACCAGCCGCGCTGCACGATTCTGAACCAGTTGCAACCGCCGAACCGTCTTCAAAGGCAGCCCCACGTACAGCGCATTGCAGTAATCAATACGGGATGTTACCAGTGCATGCGTAACTGTCATGAAACTCTGCTCGTCTAGGTAGGGGTGGAGCTGGTATATTTTCCGCAGCTGAAGGAAGGCACCCCTGGCCACCGAGTCCACCTGGGCTTCCAGAGTTAGACCGGGGTCCAGGAGCACCCCCAAGCTGCGGACCCTGTCCCTTAGGGGGAGTGCAACCCCGTCCAAGACAGGAATATGGCCCTCTCACCTGTCTGGCGAAGCACCCATTAACAGCACCTCCGTCTTGTCTGAATTGAGTTTCAGTTTATTAACTCTCATCCATTCCATTATCTTGCTTGCTTGCATAACGACAGTCATATAATCCTGAGTAGCAATTTGCTGCTCATCAATGACATGCTAAGTGTGCACTCAATTATTGACAGGATTGTGTCCTGTTTGGGTTTGGGTAGACTGGAATATACTTGGGGCCTTTTCACACGACCCCTAAGATCCGCTGGCCACTTAAATTCGGACCAGAGATCTTAGGGGTTTGTCGCCGTTCCTGTATTCCCACCCCCTCCGCACTCCTGGCTGCTGGCTACGTGAGGGGAGGGAAGAAAAAGGAAGAAAAGAATGCCGCTCACCTCCGTTCTGCCATCTCGCTTTGCTCCCGGCACTGCATTCAGATCTCTTAAAGGGGCGGGGGGGCGGCAAAAAAAGAACAAACAGAAACAAGGAGAGCCCGGCAGTCACTACTGTTATATCCGCATCAGGAATTTTCACCCTCCGAGAGCAGGTACATGAAAAGTGCGCTGGGACGCGCTTAGATGGGCGTGGTCGCACTTAATTATCTGTAAACTCCGGAGCTGGTGGGGAAATAATTTTAAGCTCCAGAGCTGGGAGCCATTTGCTGCGGAGTTTAGGGGTCGTGTGAAAAGGCCCTTGGTTAACAAGAAGATAATTTGAGGTGGGACTGTTAAATGAATAGGGACAAATAATCTCAAAGCATGTGTATTTCATCTTCCAGAAATGTATTTCATTTGTTCTGAATTTGTTCAGTTGGTTCCTAGGGCCACATCCTGATTAACATTTATGTTTCATTGTTTAAACCATAAGTTTAGGAAGCAGACATCAGTGGAAGGAAACAGGTGTACCTTTTGCGGAGAGGAATTTGACACCTTTTCCTTCTCTGCAAACTGTGGCCCACCAATTGTGCCCAAGGGGTGGCAATGTGTAGCTCTCCAGATATTGTTGACTTGCATGCTTCAGTGTTGGCTGCATTTGATTGGGGGAATTTACAATGCAACAACATCTAAAGGGCCATGTGTTGTCCCTTTATGTATGTAGTGCATTGTTGCAGTTGTTTGTATTTTGGCAAATAATCTCTCCAAGGAGCAATATTCTTTGAAAGTTACATGGGACCAGGTGGGGCAGACGACCAGGTGGGGCACACAAGCAGCAGCCTTGGTCCTAAGCCATTGTTGGCGAACCTATGGCATGGGTGCCAAAGGTGACACTAGGAGCCCTTTCCGTGGGCACCCGACATTGCCCCTTCACAAACAGGTTAAATTGCTGTATTGCCACTTTGCAAAAAAAAAAAAATTTAGTGGGTTTTGAACCACAGTTTGGGCACTCATAGTCTCTAAAAGGCTCACCATCACTGCTCTAAACTGCTCCACTGGTGAATATGTCACCGTGGTATGGTGTAGTTCAGCCTGTGTGAAACAGGTGGAGATTATACTCGGTAAAAGTTGTAGAATTGTTGTTGAATGCCTGAAGCCAACCTTTGTTGGTAAACTCATTTGCCTAGCAAGCATTGCACTGTGACTTGTAGAAAGAAGTAGCAGCAGCTAATAGTGAAAGATACAAAGCATGTGCATCAAATGTGCATCTACTCTTTGGTTACTATCTTGCCTCTCTAAAACTAAAGCATTTTCAGAATATCTGTGAATCTTGAAGGGGAGAAGGGGAGGACTGTAATGTGGAAAGAAAGAACTGTCCGCCTCTCAAGATGGATGGAAAGCTAAGGAAAGCCTAGCCTCAGACATATGGGGAACAGGATTGCTTTGACAGTTGCTCAGTAAGTTGTAGGCTGGAGCTGGCAAGACCCAAGTGAACCTGACAAAAGAGGAGATTCACAACAATTCAGTCCTTTGCAAGAGACCAGTGCACTCGATGCTCCTGAACATATACCATGGAAGGCTTGGTGCTAGCTGCCCCAAACAGCCTTGGTGTTCCCCATGGTTGGACAAATGTTATTATTGCATTTCTTAATTGTGTTGGGGTTCTTCTGAGATGATCAAAGACAGCTCATAGTAGTCCATCTCGTTACAACTGGATGTGGAAAATAAGTGCATTTCAGCCTCATCGGTAGCCCAAATGTCAAGATAGCTTAAAAAGGTTGACCCGGGAAAAGTCATGGGCAGCTATGGCCCATTTCTGGCCATCACCCTTTGGCTTATTATGTGGCTAGGAGAGGAGGGAGGCTCTCAGTGTTGTCCCTGTGAGCTCTGTCCCTCCTGGATCTTAATTCTTGCAGAAGCCACAGCCTTAGAGGGCAGCACGTAGGAGGGAACGGAGAGAGAGAGAGAGGGAGGGTAGGGGGTCAGATAAAAATAGATGGGAACTGCAAGGAAAGTATGATAAAAAGGGGGAGAGCTAAAGGGCAAGAAAAGATGATGGGAGAGTGTCAAGGAGGAAGAGAAATATCACTGTAGAAAATTTAAATTCAAGAGGTTGATGCAAGGATGGGTTTGCAGAAATGATTGTTGTGATTATAAAGTTGGAACATGCCTAAGACTTGTCTCTGGGGAGTAGATCTCTTGTACTCCCTTCCATGACATGGTGACCTTGAACGGCACGGTGGTGGATCGGGGCTTTCAGTCAGACATCAAGCATTTCTGAAGAACCAATTCTGCAAGTTATTAATTTTTTTTATTGATTGGTCTGTTACCTTTATATGCTGCCCAGTTGGTGCAATGCATTCCTCTGTGCAGTTTGCACTGAAATAAAATAAAAGTCCAGTCATCAAAAATTAAAAAAAAGGTTGCACACAAACCAAGAGGTGGTAATTGGAAGCTAAAAGGTGGCATGAGGCATATAACAAACAGAGCAGCAAAAAGACACGTCAGACTGGGTTGCCTTTTTATAAAGAAGTCTTTTAAATATTGGTGTGTAGGGAGGGGAGAGCCAGGTGAAGATCCACCAGCAGTTCATTCCATAGTGTTGGAGCCAACGCAGAGAAGGCCCTGCTTCTAGTAGCTGACTTGCTGGCCACTCTTAGAGTGTCCACCTGGAGGGTCGTGTCCTGGTCTGAGAAGATCTAACAGAGTGACTAAGAGGACCTTGGAAGAAGATGCTCCAGCAGGTAGCATGGTCCCAAACCATAGAGGGCTTTATTGATGGCCATCCAGTTCCATTTAGAAGACAGATGTTCAGCTTTGACCTTTATGTCTGGAACTGGCGCGTTTGGTCTTCAGATTCTCCTGACAGAAGAGCCATGCAAATTAAAACCAAATGGGAAATTAAAGGTTGTGTACAACATTAAAGCCCAAATCACATTTGGGCTTTTACATTCCAGTTTCTCATTGTTTGAGCTTTCGTTCGTGACTTGATCATTCTTATAATCCTTTTCAAATTTTAGAACACTTTGGGGGCCTATTCAGGGATTTCGATCCATGAGAACTCCTCCCCACAAGCCAAGTGGTGTAAACCTAAGGACACCTTTCTATCTAACTGCAGATAAATAAAATGGTAGATTTGAAGTAGTAGCTGACCATGTCTTCATAAACTGCAGTGGATCTGCACAGCTATCCATTCTTCTCTTCATTTTGGGAGCTGTCTATTTTGTCATACTTACTGTTGTTCTTTAATGAACCCTTAGTCAGTAGCAAGGCTGATGTCCTTATCACATGACTGTTGAGTATGTGCAGAGTCCTTTAATGAGGGGCTTTATGAAACCTATTTGGTGGTCAGAATCCATTTTCCCTTTTATGTCTTCCCAGTCTTGATATTATTCTTCTTTTAAATGCTCCATGCGTGAGGTGGCTTGACTCACTTCCTTGAGTTACCTTCTCTACATATACTGATATCTTGACCTTGGATCCACTGATGATCTTACATAGTCATTTGAGCCTCTGGATTCCGTTTCCCTCAAATGGAGAAATGTTTTCTTATGTCCATTCCTTTGTAGAATGTCTTCTGAAGATTTATTCAAGAATAACCTGGCTTTACATATAACAGTATATTACAGTGGTGGCGAACCTTTGGCATTCCAGATGTTTTGGACCACAACTCCCACAGTCCTTTGCCATTGGCAATCTAGGCTTGGAATTCTGGGAGCTGCAGTCCAAAACATCTGGAGTGCCAAAGGTTCGCCACCACTGGTATATAACCTGGTCCTAGATTTACCTGCTTGAATTATCTGTCCTGCATTGTACTTCTAGTTCATGACCCAGGTGCAACCTGTAATGCGTTGAGTTGATTTGTCCCTGCTTGTTTTTGTTTCAGTTGCAAAATCTATCTACTTTTCAATGAATAGGAACTATACTATGGGTCTTTGGTACATTTTTTTTAAATCCAAGAAAGATTCTCTATCTGTTTTTCATGAAAGTGAATGTGCAGTCATTAGCCCAAATATGCCCTTTGCATCTCTGGAGAGGAATATGAGACCATGATTACATCTGTGGGTGCTGGTGGCATCTAATACATTGGCTTTTTGCACATGCTGCAGAAACAAAACAGACACAGAGAGAATTAAACTAACGTTGTTTATAAGGCGACTGGCTGGATAACTCAGTGAGTTAGGTATTGGCCTGTGAAGCCAGAGGTTGGGCATTCAATGCTCCACTGTGCATCGCAGAAGAGTCAGCTCATGTGGCCATTGGCAAGCTGCACAGTCCCAAAAGAAGGGGGATATTAAACTACATCTGAGTATGCTCTACCTAGAAAACCCTGAAAAGGGTCTCTATAAGTCAGAGCTGATTTGATGGCACAGAATTAAGAAGGATGTAAGATAGAAGTTGAGGCCTGGTTTGGTTTAGTGGGTAGATTTTGCTGGACTTGCTTCAAATCCCTGCTCAGCCACAGAAACTTAATGGGGGGGGGGAGTTGACCTGGTAAAGCCATTTTGTAAGTGTTTCCCTTACCTTGAAAGCCCGATGAGAGTTACGGTAAGCCGTTTCCAACCTGATGGCAGCAAGTAAGCCGTTTCCAACCTGATGGCAGCAGATAAGCCATTTCCAGCCTGATGGCAGCAAGCCAATTTTGAAGGAACGTACTACTGTATGTATGGAGGTGTTTGTAGGTGGGTAACTTTGCTATAGAGCAGCAGCATAATATTAATCGACCTGGCTAATAACTTAAGAAAAGCCCGAGAAGACTTCTTAGCTTCAACTCCTTGTCTTGAATGTTATCTTAAAAGAGAATAGTTGACAATAGGGGCAATAGGGGTGAACATTTGCTTGTGTTCAGGTAGCTCTCCGGTGAGAAAAAAGTGCATAAGAATAGGACAACTATGGCCCTTTGTACACGACCCCTAAACTCCGCCGCAAATGGCTCCCAGCTCCGGAGCTTAAAATTGTTTCCCCACCAGCTCTGGAGTTTGCAGATAATTAAGTGTGACCACGCCCACCTAAGCGCGTCCCAGCGCACTTTTCAGATACCTGCTCTCTGGAGGTGGAGGTGAAAATTCCTGATGCGGATACAACGTAGTGACTGCCCGGCTCTCCTTGCTTCTCTTTGTTCTTTTTTTGTCCCCCCCCCGCCCCTTTAAGAGATCTGAATGCAGTTCCGGGAGGCAGAACGGAGGTGAGTCGCATCTTTTCTTCCTTTTCCCCCCCTCCCCTCATGCAGCCAGCAGCCAGGAGTGCGGAGGTGGTGGGAACGCAGGAACAGCGACAAACCCCTAAAATCTCTGGTCCGAATTTAAGTGGCCAGCGGATCTTAGGGGTCGTGTGAAAAGGCCCTATGAGGATTACCTTTGTGTTGTGATTCGGAGGGTCCAGTTGGGCTCTTATACCTCTAATATGCTTAGTACTAACATTGGAACACCACGGGGATGTGTGCTTAGCCCACTCTTTTATATTCTTTACACATTTGATTGTGTCTCTGCCTATCCTAGCAATAGGATTATTAAATTTGCAGGTGACATGACTGTGATTGGGCTCATCTCTGGCCAGGAGAGTGAGATGGCTTACAGAGATGAGATGGAGAAGTTGACGAAGTGGTGTAGAATTAATAACTTGCACCTAAACATAAAGAAAACAAAGGAGCTTGTGGTGGATTTTAGGAGGCAGAAAACCGATGTTCAGCCACTGGTGATTGATGGGACTGGTAGGGAGAGGGTTACAGGTTTTAGATTTTTGGGCATTGAGTTACAGGAGGATCTGTCTGGAGTGTCAACACAAGAGGGCTTGCAAAGAAGGCTCAGCAGAGACTATTTTTCTTGAGAACTTTAAGGAAAAACCATCTTCCGCAAAAGCTGCTGCTGGCCTTCTATCATTGTGCTATTGAGAGTGTGCTTACTTATGGGCTATGTGTATGGTATGGAAGTTGTACCCATCAGGATAGGACAGTGTTGTACAGAATCATAAGAATTGGGGAGAGTATTGTGGGCTGTTCACTCCCCACCCTAGAACAAATTTATACTACTAGGTGCCACTGTAAGGCATTAGATATATTAAGAGATCCATTGCATCCTGGTCATCACCTCTTCGAGTTGCTGCCATCGGGACGGAGATATAGAGTACTGAGGGCGAGAACAAACCGTCTCAAGAATAGCTTCTTTTTTAGAGTAACATTAGCCTTAAATGGAAATTCTGGACTGTGAAGTCAGCTTATTTTATATGCTATGTTGTATGTGCTGTAGCTGTTTTTAAATCTATGTGGAATGTTTTATATGAGTTGAATACAGCAACCGTGAATTTTCGTTGTTCCTGCAAGGGGGCAATGACAATAAAGATTCCTATCCTATCCTTTGGTGTATAGATGCCTTCAAGAGAACTTTTGGAATGCGTTGGGAAAGGAGGTGGTATCTTAGCTTTCCTTAACCAAGGAAGAGCCTTTGCTTTGTAGCACTATCGCTGTCAAGATTCTGCACAGCCTGGTCTTATCTTAATCCAGGGATGTTGGCTACTCTTTGAGACTGAGTCCCAAGTCTAAGTCTTTGGTACCAAATCCTGAGTCCCTATTAAAATCCAAGTTCCCCCCTTCCCCATGGGAAAAAAAAGAGAGGGTGGGTGGGTTCCAAGTTGAGCCTGACTAAATGAAAAAACCCTGAGTGCAAGTTGAGTTGCTGGTGCGACAAAGGCCCTTTGTACACGACCCCTAAACTCCGCAGCAAATGGCTGCCAGCTCCGGAGCTTACAGAGTTTGCAGGAAATTAAGTGCGACCATGCCCACCTAAGCGCGTCCCAGCGCACTTTTCTTGTACCTGCTTTAGAAGGGTGAAAATCCCCAGGTCCGGATTTAATCTGGTGAGTGCGGGGCTCTCCTCGCTTCTGGTTTTTTTTTTGCCTCCCGCCCCTTTAAGAGAAGGGGCGGGAGGCAAAAAAACAACAACCAGAAGAGAAGGAATCAGGACAAAGGGGCTTCGACCGGCTTCAAAGGTGAGCCTGCATTTTTTCCTCTCTTTCTTCCTCCCTCCCCTCACGCAGACAGGAGCAAGGAAGTGCGGAGGGGTGGGGACGCAGAAAGAGCAACGAACCCCCAAGATCCCTGGTCCGAATTTAAGTGGCCAGCGGATCTTAGGGGTCGTGTGAAAAAGGCCCTTAGTCCCGCTTGACAATGAGTCCTGCGAATCCTCATCCCTGGGTTTATTCTAGGGTGTTGGGTTTTTGTTTTAATAGCCTTGGCCTCATGGAGACTTTTGCTCAGTAGATGGGAAAGAAAATTGTTGCGGCTTTCTTGCAGGAGGGTTGATGACAAGGCATGGTTGGAATGGAGGCAGAAAGAACTGGATCCATTCAAGCAAATGTTCACCCCTATTGTCAACTATTCTCGTTTAGGATAACATTCAAGACAAGGAGTCGAAGCTAAGAAGTCTTCTTGGGCCTTTTTTAAGTTATTAGCCAGTTTGATTATTATTATTATTATTATTATTTTGCCATCTTGCCGATGATCTATCGACCCCTTTGCTGAGTTGTTTTTTATATTTTATATTTTATTCTCTTATACATCGTTTTTTATTTTCGTTGTTTGATGTATTGCTCCTTTTGGACTTGTCTTGCCCTCTTTGTTCACCGTCCGGAGTTCCTTCGGGAAGATGGGTGGTAAATAAATAAATAAATAAATAAATAAATAAATAAATAAATAAATATGATCCACTTCACAGAATCAGATTTAGAGTATGTACATGTATCCATTGGGTTCTACATAAAGGTAGTTTCTCCCATTCATTTCTAAAGCCAGGTTTCTAGTCCTGGAGGAAACAGAAATATTAATAGATTAAATCAATGGAAAAGCTAAGGTCATTGAGGACTTACATAAGGTTTCTAATGGCAAATAGATTTCTCAGTTTCCCCCTCAAAATGCCTTGGCTCCCCTTCACCTATCTCAGGGACTTGTTAGAATTTTCTCCTTGCTTTTTGCTTTTGCCCTGTTTTGAACAAACTGCTAACATTTCTTATGTTGTTAACTAATGGTATTTTAAAAACCGTTGGCCACAAAAATGTTCAAATCATTATCATGCACTTGTTAGGTGTGTTTGAATAATAATTGAGCAGTCAGTTTGTGCTGTTATTTGCATATGTTTTCTTGTGGTGGCCAACTGGTATGTTGGGTGTTGTGTTGTTTTGTGTGGGTGGAAATTGGTGTTACGTCCCCTCGCACGTATTTAAATATCTGCCCAAGGCTGCTCACTGTTCTTGTCCTTGTGCAGTATGTCCTTATACATCTGCTGGCACTGTTACAGTTAGGCAAACTTTATTTTGGAGTGCTAGCAATTTTAAGAGGCTTCAGGTGCAGTGCAAAGGCTGTGGGGGTGGAATATGATTTATGCATGCCAGGGTTTCAGAATACAGTAGTATGGGGGATAGCTGGCAGTTGGGTGGAAGGTTAGAAGCCTTTTAAGAGTTAATGAATATGCTTGACTCTGAGGATGCGTTTGAGGAAATTACAGCTGTGTGACCCCTTATAGTGTTGAGGGATAATAGTAGCAGCTGTTGAGTTTCTCCTGACACGGAATCTGCCAAAGTTGAGCCATTCAGTCAGAGGCGTCTCATGGCACAGTGGTTAAATTGCAGTACTGAAGCTAAAACTGTGCTCACAACCTGGGGTTCAATCCCAGGTAGCTGGCTCAAGGTTCACTCAGCCTTCCATCCTTCTGAAGTCAGTAAAATGAGCACCTGGGGGGTACAGTGTGTAGCCTGCATAATTAAATTGTAAACCGCCCAGAGAGTGCTTGAAGCGCTATGGGGCAGTATATAAGCAGAACACTTTATTTTGCTTTGTGTGGCACCGGTTCCTTGTTGAACACAAGAACAAAATTAATGGAAATGGACCTTTCTGACAAAATAAGTTAAAATTACAAAATAAAATGAGCTGATTTTTTTATTGGGATGTGTAAAAGCAAAAAGCAAAGTGTTCTGCTTATATACTTCCCCAAATTAATTATGCAGGCTACACATTGCCTCCCCTCAAGCCAGCTGGGTACTCATTTTACTGACCTCAGAAGGATAGAAGTCCGAGTGAACCATGAGCTGGCTACCTGGGATTGAACCTCAGGTCCTGAGCACAGTTTTAGCTGCAGTACAGGCATTTAACCACTGTGCCATGAGGCTCCTGTTTAGAGTTGGGAGCCTCCTTGTGGCAGTGCCAGTGCTGCTCAAGTCGTCCATCCCCCCCCCCCCCCAAGCCAGTTAGGCCTTTTCCCATAATCACAAGTCACTGGGGGGTCCTTCTGCTCTGGTGGTGTGCCAATCTGAGGAGAAGGTTGGGCTGACCAACCCCATCTCCTCCTATGGCTGACCACTGTGTCGAGAAGCTGGGATGGGGATTTGCCCCATGCCGCCAATAAGTGGTTGACTTCCTGAGAAGGTGGAGAAGGGCTGGCCAGGCTCTTGCCCCAGTTGCTTTGCCACTGGAGCAGAAGGACCCTGGCAATGTACAGTGACAGGTAGGTGGCCTACCTAGCCGGGGGGAGGGGGGGAAAGGTCCAAATAGCGCCTGCAGTGCCATTCTAACAGCTTCATACAGAGCTGTCTGGTGCACAAAGCACCCATCTCTTGCAGCCAACTAGAGATGTGTGAATCTGCAATATTTCCTTTTGTGTTTTTATTACAAATCTGTGTATTTTGCAAACTTAGTTTTTGTTACGTGCCTTGTAAGCTCAGAAATGTACAGACTTTCAACTGCAGCTTGGCTTGTTCTTAAATATGTCTTTGGGCGCTTTTACACGACCTCTAAAATCCGCTGGCAACTTAAATTCGGACCAGAGATTGTGGGAGTTTGTTCTGCTTCCTGTGTTCCCACCCTTCCGCGCTCAATTGCTCCTGTCTGCGGCGAGGGGAAGGAGAAAAAAAGGGAGAAAAGAATGCAGGTTCACCTCCGCTCACCTCCATCTGCCTACGGAGCAGCCCCGTAGGGATTCCAGGCAGGAGGACAACAAAAAACAAAGAGAAGGCGAGGAGAGCCTGGCACCCACAGCTCTATAATCCGCATCAGAATTTTTTTTTACCTCCAGAGACCAGGTACTTGTAAAATGCGCTGGGGCGCGCTTAGGTGTGCGTGGTCGTACTTAATTTTTTTTAAAGTCCGCAGCTGGTGGGAAAACAATTTTAAGCTCCGCATTTGGGACCCTTTGCCTCGGATTTTAGGGGTCATGTAAAAGCAGCCTTGGTTAATTGTACATTACAATTCCAATTTATTAAATTTCTTACCCCTCCCTACAGGTAATAAACCTATTTGAATTTTTTTTCATTTCATCCTGTTTCTCTGGTGTTGATGGGTTTTGTGGTCAAAACCTATGGTAATATAGAGGGTGTTAGTGGGGGGGGGAGCTTTGTTTTGCTGTTTTGGTGAATTGTGACCCCAAGACGAACTGTTAAGATCTCTATAAGGCAGCAGATTCCCATCTAATAAACCCTGTTTCTTGTGCCAATGCCAGTATGGAAAAATTCAACTGGCTAAACCAAACGGCAGTAAATTCCAAGTCCCAAGCACAGCCAGCGCTGACATAGAGGAGGGTTTGTTGGTTGCCTTGCTTGCCGTTTCTAGACTTTTGGAGTGAGAGCCAAACATCTGAAGAAGTCCCCGAAGCATGAAGCCATGTGATGGCAGTGCAAGTGGTCGGCGATGACGTCCGAGTGGCACCCGGAGGGCCAGGCAAGCTGCAACAGACTTGTGTGGTTGTACTCGGCTTAGCTGCGTTTCTGAACGAAACAGCTTCTTTGTCCAATGGCAACCAACCAGGTCTCAGCTCTTTTTGCCTTACGCTCTGCTTCCGACTTGGTCACTTGACTTCTGAAGCTGACGCGGCCCACTTTGAAGGCGGTTTCCATGGCAGTGGTGGTCCGCCATAAGGTGTCCTGAGAAGGAGGGTCAGAACTCCCACCCATCTCGCCTCCAAAGCATTCATTAATTATTAATTAATTGCAGTTAAGTCTCGCCTTGCCTTTGGTGGGCTCAGGGAGCTGGACATGGCTGTCATTCTCCCCGTTTTTATCCTGAAAGGTGCCAACTCAGAGAGGGAGGTCAGGTTTGAAGGTTCCTCCAGTGGGTTTCATATCTCCTCGTGCGGGGATTGGACATTTATTTTCCCCAGCCTGTGTCCCGCATTTTCACCATTACAGCCTCATGTGAGCCGTCTGCTCTGAAGAGGATTTCACGTTGCCGTTTGAGCCGTGGGAGTACATGTCCTCCTTCTGAAATAGATGTGTGCTCTCATGCATGCCTCTTATGGCACAGACCTTTAAAAATGTCTGAAGCTGCCCCCGGGGGACGGAGGTCCTGCCTCTTTCCTGCAAGTTTTTTACCCAGCTGTGTTTAATTTGGAATGCATTATTCTCTCCCTTCCTCTTGATCTGGGAACAAGATCTTTTGTGCAGAAGGTGGGCTTACCCTCGGCAAGGAGGCGGCTGCTGGGATGTTGGTGGCTTCCTCTTGTTTATCCTTGCCTCGGGTCAGCGCATGCAATCCAGCTGTTGACTGAGCTCTCGCCGCCTTTGTTTGCTGCACACCTTTGCAGTGCATTCTGGGAAGGCGGTTCCCACCGTGCCAAGCAGGCTCTGGAGAGCTGAGCCTCAAAATAATTTCCAGAGGAAAGCCAAGGAATGTGGAACTGATGGGGAGCTGAAGGGTGGTGAACATGGAAATGGCGGCGGGGGGGGGGGGAGATTGCGGGTTGTGCCCCCCCACACACAAAATGCCTTTTAGGGTGCATATTGCCAAACTAGATTAAAAACAGAATTTGTCGTAGGTGGGCAAGTCATCACTCTCTCTCTGTCTCTTTCTCTCCTTCTCTCCCCCCCCCGTCTGTCTGTCTGTCTGTCTGTCTGTCTGTCTGTCTCTCTCTCTCTCCCCCCCATCTGTCTGTCTGTCTGTCTCTCTCTCTCTCTCTCACACACACACACACTCTCTCTCTCTCTTCCCCCATCTGTCTGTCTGTCTGTCTGTCTGTCTGTCTATCTGTCTGTCTGTCTGTCTGTCTGTCTCTCTCTCTCTCTCTCTCTCTCTCTCTCTCTCTCTCTCTCTCTGTGTGTGTGTGTGTGTGTGTGTGTGTGTACCTGAACTCTTCCCTTTTTATTTATTTATATAGCTTTGCTGGAACTAGCAGAAGGCACAACTCATGGTGATTCAGATAAATTTCTTCTTTACTCTTATACATTTCCATGAGAAATGCCACACCATATCTCCAGTTGGCGTGCCGTCTCATCACTGTTGTGCTTGGGGAATTAGCTTAGAGAGGCCAGGAGGACTAGTTTTAGGGTCCAAGAATAATTGCCCATCCCAGCTGTTGAACATGAATAGTTGCTGAGCTGAAGGCCCTGTTTCTCAAAAGCAACTTCATTGCTTTTGAGAAACTGTCTTGAAGGGAATAGGTAATTGGTATTGGGGCCCGAAAGGCCATAAAAGGGGAAATGTCTTATAGATATTTGTGGAAGCATCAGAATGAATCCTGGCATTCTAAAAAGAATTCTATACAAAATATAATTGAATAATAATTTTAGAACTACAGGGATCAAAGGGGCCCTGGGAATCATCAAGTCCAGCCCCTCTCAGGGAGGCAGAATTGGGAATTGAACTCCCGACCTCAGACTCTGCTGTCAGAGACCTAAACCCCTGAGCTACCCAGTAGTTCTTATGAATGTATGCCATTAATGTATGAATTAAGCCAGACAGAAATAACCAGGGAGGAAGTCCTTGCATGTCTTGTTAAACTAAATGCTAACAAATCACCAGGACCAGATGACATCCATCCACGAGTTCTCAAGGAACATAAAGATGAAATTGCTGATGTCCTGGCCAAAATATATAATATTTCCCTCAAATGAGGCATTGTGCCTGATGACTGGAATGGTAGCGTATATAACACTAATCTTCAAAAAAGGATCCAGACTCGGGACAAGATGAGGTGTCACCTGAAACAGATGAAGAGCTGAAGGGGCAACTTGTTTTGAAGAAGAAAACATTGTTAGTAAATGCATCTTGTACGTACTCATTTCTGATGCTGTTTCCTGATGCTTGTTTATGTTAAGAACTAGGTGGTTGTTTTCTCTGAAGCAAAAAGAATGAGTTTTTGAGATGAGTTCCCCAAGTTTTATTATTTATTATTTATTATTTTAGGGCTTATATACCGCCCGTCTTCCAGAAGGAACTCCAGGCAGTTTACAACAAAAAATAATAAACACAACATTATTATAATATCATGAGGATCAGTTGGAACATAAAAGAAAAGCGGGGAAAAAATAGCAAGGAAGCAAGTGGCGGACAAAAATCAATAAGAAAAAAAAACTTCATCATTGTGTTTTTCTTTGCATGCCACAGAGCCCCTGTTGAGAATTCTCTCAGTGCCTTTTGAGTGGGTGGAGGGGCCAACTCACAAGGATCAGATCTGATATTTCTTTTTGCTCAGGGATGATCTGTGGGTTTCCTTGTACTGGACGAGATGAGAGGTGGGGAGCCCTTTAAACTCAACAGTCTCATAATTCCATCATTCTTTTAGAAGCCGATTTGGGGGGTGGGGGGTTAGCTCTGCCTACCCTTCCACCCACCCTCATTGATCAGAACTGAACTTTCCCCTCTTGGCTCCTTTCTCTTCATACATTTCCCCCTTTTCCATCTACTGATTTTTTTTTCTGTTAGGGACGTATGCACATGATAAGTAAAGGCTTTAAAAGTTTTTTATTTATTTTTTTTATTCAGCATTATCTTTGACAGACAAACCTGTTTCTTTTAATCCACTGTTACCTTTCTTGGTCAAACAGATTCAACTGGTATTTTTTTAAAAATCAAAATTCTGTAAAACCACTTTGACCAAATAATAGTTCTAAATGTGTTTGCTACCCTGTAATGTAACCTGCCTAGATGCCCTAAGCACATCCGATCTCGCTTGATTTTGGAAGCTAAGCAGGGTCAGCCCTGGTTAGTACTTGGATGGGAGACCACCAGGCGCCTGGAGTAGGAACTGGCAAGCCACTTCAGTATTCCTGCCAAGAAAACTCCATGGACATGGAGTCACGAAGAGTCGGTCACGACTGTAACGACACAACACATACCCTGTAATGCAGACGGGTGATGCCTGTCAACAGAGCTGCCATGTACATCAGAAGCTACTGGACAGCATGTAACAACATTGTATCCCAAGCGGTAGGCAACGTGGTACCTACCCAGATACATATATATACAGTATATACAGTACAGTGTATATATATGGTTATCAGAAACATGCTGAGGAAGATGGGAGTTGCAGTTCAAAACATGTTGTTTGTACCTGGTTTCTTGCTGCTAGTCCCAACACAGAACCCATTTAACCTGGCTGTCACCATCTCCTTTTACATCTCCAAGTTCCCTAATAAGATTGTGTTTCGTATAAGTAACTTGTCATTCCCTTCCCCTCTGTGTGTGTCTTTATCTATAGAGTATATGGGTTAGATTGTTAGACTGGTCCTTGGGAGAGTTGGGTTTGAATTGTTGTTTGGCCATAACACGCAGTGGGTTACCTTGGGCCAGCCAGGCGGTCTAATCCTGACCTCCTTCACAGGTTGACAGTGAAAAGTTAAAAGGAGGAGTAACACAGCCTCACAATTCTACCTTGAGCTCACTAGAGGAAGGATGGGTTATAACTAACATATCAATAAATATGTAAATAAATCTATGAATTATTTAAATGCACTCTAATACAGAGCCCCTGCCCCCAAGCGTGCTTTCACTTGGTAGCGTTGAAAATGCTCCGTAAAAGATTCTGCTTGTGACGCTTTGTGTCTTGCTTTACCTCTGCAGTGTTGTTAGCTTCCTTAGTCTAGACCAGTGGTTCTCAACCTGTGGGTCCCCAGATGTTCCTCAACTGCAACTCCCAGAAATCCTGGCCAGCTGAGCTAATGATGAAGACTTCTGGGAGTTGCAGTCCAGGAACATATGGGGACCCACCGGTTGAGAACCACTGGTCTAGACTAAGGAAGACTGAGGCAAGGGACAGACCCAGCTCTTCCTAAAGGCCAGATGTGCTTCCAGGGATGAGAGCACATGAGCCTGCACCCCTGCCTCTCCAAGACCCCTTGTGTTACCAAGGTCCCTCCCCCCTTTTTGTTTGACCTCAGAAATGATGCACAGGTGGGCCACTTATACTTTCTTTGGTGTGTGTTGCCAAGTTAGGGGCCATTCCTGGAGGCGGGCAGCATCCAGTAGTAGCATTGAATGGGAAGCACGCAACCAGTTCTATATCCATGAAGATGGTGTGTGCATCTTATACCTTTTCTAAGAGTTTCAAAATCCCTAGGGATGTTGTCTGCATTTGTGGGTCCTCTCCTTGGTTTTTTTGCCTTCTGACAATGGAACTTGGGGTGCTCTCTGCTGGAGTGGTGGTGGTGGTGGTGGTGGTGGAGGAGGAGGAGGAGGAGGAGGAGGAGGAGGAGAACGCATGTTAAGAGCTGATCAGCCCCCCTCCCTTCCCCTTGGCAGAGGTGCCTGGTTGCTGATACGCATTTCCAAATTAATGACTATCTGCAGAACACTGTGGGATACCCAGATGAAAGGCAGTGGAGGAGCACAAAGGTATTATTATTGTCACTTACTAATTAAAATGTTCCCCCACCGCCCCACCACCATATATAAAGCACTGCAAATCGGTATTGGGTTCTGAAAAAGCGTCTCTTACCCCATCCCAGCAGGGCAGCTGCCATCTTCCAGGGAGATAGAGAATGTTGCTAGCTGTTTCTTCACTTTGCTCCGCTCAGTGGAACAGGGGGCTGGAACGCAAGGAGGTAAAAAAATAAGGGGGAGAAGGAGGGAGCTTGGAAGAGAGCTGCTCTTTGAGGAGGGGGGGGACCCTAACCCTTTCCCCCAGGTCTGATGCCAGTTTCCATGGAAACAACAGCCAGGAGCAGGAGAAAGAGGGGAACCGGAATCCAGAAGCTCCATCACAAATTCTAAAGCTCACTCCCTTGGTTTCCCCCTACCCCCGTTTCCTCCCCCACCCCCAGGGAACCTGACATCAGAAGGGAGAGTTTAGTGAAAGGTTTTCTGGGTGTTTTTTTTTAAGTTTAAGACCAAATTCTCTCTCTGGATTGAGTGTGTGTGTGTGTGTGTGTGTCTCCAGGATCTGGCCAGAGCTTCGGGCAGACCTTACCCCGTCACTCCCTCCCCTCTGTTCTCTCCTCCACCCTTTCTCAAGCTCTCCTTTTATTTTATTTTATTTTATTTTATTTTATTTTATTTTTGGAAAACACCCAGGAAAGCCGCTGGCCATAAAGCTCCTCCTCTAGCTATTTCAGTGGCTGCCTGACTTCTGGGGCGATGTGGGCGAGTGTCAGGTTCCAAAACCAGCCCAAGGATTTTGGAACCACCTTGGTGTTCAGGCAAGCAGCTGAGCTCTGGGCTAATGAGCTAACACGTTCCAGACCGTGCTGGGAACGTTCCCTCTCCCCCTTCTGCCTGGGCAGCGGATGGACGGACCGCATGTGTGTGTGTGTGTGTGTGTGTGTGTGTGTGTGTGTGTGTGTGTGTGTGTGTGTGTGTGTGTGTGTGTGTGTGTGTGTGTGTGTGTGTGTGTGTGTGTGTGTGTGTGTGTGTGTGTATTTGCTTTTTTATTTTTTGCTTTGTTTTGTTTTGGCAGCCAGGTGGGTTTTGGAGTGGCCGGGTGGCCATTCCCCTCCCTCCCTCCCTCCCAAAGTGGTCCCACCATCTTGTCCCTACTTGACAATGGGGCTGTGTGTAATCTAATTAGGTATCGTGTAGTAACCTGAGAACTTGACTTGGATACGTTTCCTTGTCACACGTTTTCAGTGCATTTTTTTCAGCGGTGCAAGGGGTAGATTGGAGGATGTGTGTATGTGTGCGTGTGAGAGAGACAGAGAGAGACAGAGAGAGAAAACAATTCATTGTGATTAAATCATGAGTGCTTTCTCACATCACAGCCTTAAAATCTAAGGCATTTTTTTAAAAAAATCATCTTGCATCTACAAGTGTACAACTGGGGTCTTTTTGATGTTTTCAGACAACTCCCATAATCCCTTACAGTTGGCATTGCGTGCTAGGCTGGTGGGTGTTGTAAACCAAAAATATTTGAAGGGTCACAGTTGCCCACCCTCGCTACGGGTAGGAGTGAGTGGGTAAGAGGATCAAGAGGCATACTTAAGGTAACTCTTGCAAGTCTTTTTTTTTAAATAACTAGTCTGCAACTTGAAGTGACACTGCGCAAGTTTAGCATTTGTTCACTCATCAGCATGTGCTTCTTATCTTCATAAATAAATCCTTCTCTTGGGAATGTGTGATCATCCAGATATCTGGCTACCCCCCCCACCTCACAAAAGATATGCAGCACCCTCTGGTGGGCCACAAGACATGGAATTCATAAAACAAACAGAAGCACATGAGAAGGCACACCTGCCCTTTGTTACACTGCCAGTGCGTTTCAATTGTTGAGGCTTTCAGGTTTTCTCTCTCTAGAAACTGCAAGTAAATGCCTTTTGAGAGAGAGAGAGAGAGAGAGAGAGAGAGAGAGAGAGAGAGAGAGAGAGAACGGGAAATCATTGTTTAAAAACAACAACAACAACTAAAACCAGACTGAGAAATGGGGGACCCTGTGGCAGCGAACTTTCGGCACTCCAGATGTTTTGGACCACGATTGTGGTCCACGGTTGGTCGAGGAAGAAAATTAAATAAATAATTCAGCAGCCACAAAGCAAGCTACTGTCACAAAACAGCAGCCGTAAAGCAAGCTACTGTCACAGAACAGCAGTTTCGGGGTGTTTTGGTGTTCTCTGTTATCCACGGTTTTCGTTATCCGTGGGAAGCCCTGGAACCGATCCCCAGTGTATACTGGGGTCCTTGTGCATTCAGGTTCTTGTAACCCTTCTATGAGTCAAAAAGCTTGTAATGGATGTTGGCCTCCTGACAGCTTTGCTCTCAGCTTCATTGACACACTAAAAACCCTTCACCGTGTCAAGGTGTGCATCTAAGATGGAGAGCCGTTGAACACGTTGGGGTCATAATGTTGTACCTCAAGGAAGCCTTCTCCATTCCCCATCCGAAATAGCAATATGAGTGAAAACAAAACAGCTATACTCGGAAAGCGCTTTCTCTTTGGCTCGGGAATTCTTCATTTAAATCCCATTTTTGCTTTGTCAAAGATTTTAGCAAACGTGTAAAGCAGCATATCCCATTCTGGAGGAGCCGTGAGTTCCAAGGGTGGGGTGGGGTGGCAAAATGCTTTCTGGGGGCTTGCAGGTCACTTTATGGATTTTGTAGCCGGGGTTGTATAATTAACCTCCTTGACCTTCCTAGTGGGATATTAAAGTAAGAGTGTATGTGTATGTTTGAGAAACAGACCCTTTGGGGAAGAAAGAAGCCTCTACTTTCCGAGAAGGGATAACTTGTCCCCCTTTAAAATTGCCCTTTTATGCAGACGTGGTTGTGGGGATGGGGTGTTCCGGGCTACAACCAGAAGTTGTGACTTGGGAAAGGCCCAGGATCGCTTGGTCTAAAGCAGTGGTTCTCAACTTGTAGGTCCCCAGATGTTCCTGGACTGCAACTCCCAGAAGTCTTCATCACTAGCTGAGCTGGCCAGGATTTCTGGGAGTTGCAGTCCAGGAACATCTGGGGACCCACAGGTAGAGAACCACTGATCTAAAGTTTCCTCTGGTAGATATTAGAACGGGTGACCATTTGAGGGAAATCTTGATTTCCCTGGAAGAGGATCGACACACCCTGTGCCACTAGGGAACCTTGCCCATGAACTGTCACTCCATCACAGCTGTAAAGAAAATGTGTTGTTTTGTGGGGGGGTTTCTGCCCTAATGGAATGAGTTTGACGCTCACCCTCTCCGTGTGGAATGCAGTTCAGGAATCAAAGCCTTTGTGGGGAGCTTTGTGGTTCCCTTGCAAGCCTTATTTTTATTTATTTATTTATTTATTTATTTATTTATTTATTTATTTATTTATTTATCCTTCTTTTCTTTTGTGTATTGGATTTGGCATATGGTACCCAGGTACCATCCGTGCCCTTTTCACCAACATGCGTGGAGGCAGAGAGGCATTCGGATACGTTATGGATAGCTCGTGCAGGCGGGGTGTGGGGGTAGGGGGAGTTGGAGGGAAGGAGGGAAGGGAGATGCTATTAATAATACAGACACATACAGAGGAAAGAAAAGTGCACTCTTGATTCTCATGCTGCTACCAGGAGTTCTGAAGCTGGCGCTGGCTGCCTCTCCGCACACGTGACTGCAACACAGTGGGTAGCTTGACAGCCCAGGGAGACTGGCTTGGGGCCAGCAGGGGAAAAAAAAGAAGTAGAAAACACAATGTCTGTGCATATCCTCTCTCTTAAAATAACACACCCCAACACTGTCTGAGACGAATTAAAATAAAATCAGGGAATGATCGCAGCGGGGAGGGGGAAGCAAAGAGAGAAAGGATGTGTGTCTATGTGTGTCAATAATGTACATAGCCGGGTTCTTGGGAAAGCAGCTGATTGTGGGGCACCCCACCCTCTAAAGAGGGCTCTCTCTTCAGAGAATTTGATGGCATTAGTGCTTTTAAAAAAGATGGGGAGAAGGGGGTGCTGCAGATCCAAAGATGTATCGGGGAGGCAGCAGGAGAGAACGGGTGACACTGGGTGTGCTTGAATGCCCAACACATGCCGGTCTTTGAGGGGAGACTTGGCTGTTTGCAAGCAAGACTCACATGATGGAGAGCGTTAGGAATTTCCTGCAGCTGGGGAACACACCAAATGCCAGAATGCCAGAGAGAGAGAGAGAGAGAGAGAGAGAGAGAGAGAGAGAGAGAGAGAGAGAGAGAGAGAGCAAGAAAGGAAGACTGCTGAAGGAGAGGGGGGTGAAAGAGTGTAAGAGTGTGGGACCACCAACTTTAAATAATCCTGTAAGGAAAACATGAAATGATTGCACCAGCGCTTGTCGCAGCAGCCGCTGGAAACTCGTGGAAAAGTCAGAAAGGAAGGCGTGTGTTTTGGAGGTGTCTCAGAGCAAGGATGGCAGGACCTGGGATCTCACAGCTTCTCCCCGCCAGTGTACACATTGTTTGTTTGAATTATTGTGTGTTTTGGAAGATTCCTGCAAGCTGCAAGGCTGGCTCTCGTCACACGCCACACACACACACACACACACACACACACACACACACACACACACACACACACACACACACACACACACACACACACACAAACCACCACCACCACACCACATCACAGTCCTTTTTCAACTCTCCAGCCAGGTCTACAGCAGAGAGAGTGTTGAGTTCCAGCCCTTTATTGTCCAATTCTCTTGCCTCCTTCCCTATATTTTTTTTGTCTCCCAGCTTGGCCCTTAAGGTGGTTCTGGTACACACGTCGTAGCTTACGTTGAAGCGAGAGAAAGCAACAGCAAGCCGTGGCAAAAACTTTGCCAGGTTGTCTCCTTTGTGGACGAAGGTGGAGGGGGTGGCTCTTGCTCCCTCCTTCAGTGGAAACCATGCACCCTGGACGGGTGTTTCGCTCTTGCTTTCACCCTCCTGCTTCCTTCTGCGCTTCTGCAGAACCTTGCCACCCTTAACAGGAATGAGCTCACCACTGCTGTATAACAGTACAATAACACCTCTTAAGATGAATGTCTGATAAGACGAAAAATTTGCAAGATGAAAAAAAAAATTCCGGGAATAGAGTTGCTTTGCGTAACAAAAATTCCCTATGGGATGCTTCGCAAGATGGAAAAACCATTACAAAATTAAAAATAAAATTTAAAAACCATGGGAAACCGCGTTCCGTGAGACATTTTTTTTTGTAAAACAAAATAACTCGTAGAACAAATTAAGTTTGTCTTAAGAGGCATTACTGTACTCAGCATCTGATCTGGTGGGATCCATGTGAACCTGGATAAACTTTCCCCCTGCCAGGTATGCTCTCGAACCATCTTCACTTTCCCAGTAGGCTGTCTTGATCACCTTGTTACACCCCAGGACAGAAATACCTGCCACAATGTGGCTGCTAGAAGAACGGATGGTTTGGTCATTATCTAAAGCTGAACAGAAAAACTTTCAAAAAAATATAGATGTTGAAGTGCTTCAAATGCAAGGTTGGGAATTGGGAGATCCGTCTTTTAGGCCCTATTGAATCATGAAACTCATCGGGTAACTGTGAGTTATCCACTTTGTCTCCTGCCTTAACTTCACAGGATTGTTGTGAAGTTAAGGCAGGGGAGAGAAAAGCTAGATGCATGACATTTTCCCCATGTATAAGACTATAATTTTTGTCTAAAACGGCTAGACTAAAAAATGAGGGTCATCTTGTCGATGGAAGTAAGCTGAGAAGAGAACTGTGCGGTTACGAAACGGCAATTTTGGGTTAGAAAAGAGGGGGTTGTCTGATACATGGGGTGTCTTGTAACCGTAAAAATGCAGTACTTGAGGGTCTGTGAAGATTCTCAGTCATCCAGGTGAATTTATCTGGAAGTTCAATCATGGCAACTGGACTTCTTTTTCTTGAGAGATAGAAATGTTTCGCTGCTCATCCAAACAGCTTCATCAGACTGATGAAGCCGTTTGGATGAGCAGCGAAACGTTTCTATCTCTCAAGAAAAAGAAGTCTAGTTGCCATGACTCAACTTTGAGAGTACTTGAAGGTGTGATATTCTTAAAGATGTGATATAAATGTGACAAACAATTTTAAAAAATGAATTTGTCAAAAAAAAAAATTCCAATGTTGATGCCCTGCCTCTCTGCCAGTGGATGTACAGCTGTCTTCCCCTTGCTGCATTTTCTCCCAAAAAGCATCCCCGTGAAGTAAGGCTGAGAATGAGTGACTGTCTGATTTCATAGCTTGGTGGAGACTTGAACTTTGAGCCTCCAAGGCTAAGCACCAGGAAGAAGTGGTAGAGAATATAGGTTAGGAGGAAGGGGGTTGAAGCTGGTGGTGAAAATTCTCAGAAATGTTGGAGTGTTATAAGTGGAAAAAACCACAAACCTGTTCCTTGTTTCAGTCATGAAGTGCTTCAGAACAGAACACAATTCACTTTATGTAGCCAGAACAGTAGTAGATTGGAATGATATTAATTGAAAGGTTGTACAGTGCAGTGGTTAGAGGATTGAATTGGTATTTTGAAGACCCAGGTTAGGGCTAGCTCTCGTCAAGGTGTGAAACTCACAATGCAACCCTTGATATGCCTTGGGGAGTTGTGAAGATAAAGTTGGGAGGAAGAAAGCCAGGATTTCTGGGCATCGTAGTCCATATACATCTTATCTAGACATAGAAGGCTAGATAAGATCCTAGAGCTGAATTTTCATGCAATTGTATCAAAAGTGACCAGTAGAGGAGACTGGCTCTGTTGCCATCTGTCAAAACTAATTTAGCTGTGGGTGATATCTTGGACCATGTGACATCTTGGACCTTTTCCAGGGCTATAGTTTTGTGCTTCTGCGAATACAAGTTTGATTTCATAAACATAACAGGAGACTTCCATAAAGAAAGTAAGGAAAACCGGGCAGTGTAGCCGATTAAAGGTGCATTACTTCTGTGACTCAGGTTTAAACCTACAACAGAGGGGTTGAGCTACAATTTCCAGGATTAATTGGAGGAAAACTGTGACACATTTAAACAAAACTTATTTTGAGGAGTGCTTTAGTTTGGCACTGGACATGCTACTAGTTCTTGCATGAGCACAGGGGATGAAAGCAGTTCCCTCTGTTTTCACTTAGAGTCTGTTCCATACCTTCCACATGAGACTCTTGTAGATACTTCCTGTTTGGTCTTCGACCAGAATTATTCTTGTTGGCTTTCGCTAAGCCAGAAAGTGAATTGTTCTCTTCCAGCCTATCCTACCTCACCGGACTGTTGTAGAATTAAGCAGAATGGCAAAGGTGTGATGATCAACCCAGAGAAATAAATATTTCTATCCTGTCTGCTAGAAGTGTTGTTCTGCTGTCTTAGCAGTGTGTGTTATCATCCTGATGGAAAGAATAAGATAAAAATACTGATCAGTTACTGTCTTGAGCAGAGAAAAGTAGTTCATCAAGGAGAAGAAAGACGATGAATGAGGTGATGAGAAGCCATTTGAGCTTAGGGTTTGTACTGATTGTGGCTTTTCAACTTTCTTTTAAAATCCAACATTTTGAAATATCTGCTGCCCTAGTGCAGCTCACCAGAAACAAGCTAATTTTTCAGAATTGGTGAAAGTGAAAACAAGAACAGGAGTCTCAAGTACAGCCACAAAGGCTTGGAAATGAGGGCAGGCTCAAAGGTATCAGAGAATAAAAGCCCTTCCCTTAATATCAAAGTGCCACCAAGGAAAGGGCCAGGTGAGTCTGCCTAGAGAGGTCAATCCATAGCCGGAGTGCCGTCCCCACCCCGAGAGTCCCTTCCTGCCTTCCACGGCCATCTGCCACGTCTCCTTCAAAGCCGGCAGCTGGGAAAGGGCTGAAGATCCCCGGCTTTTACGTCGGCACACATGGGGAGAGGCCGTCGGCCAGGAATTGTGGTTAGAAACCATGAAGGGCTTTAAAGGTCACCGTGAGGACCCTGCATTATGGTCAGAAGCGAGAGCCAGTTGGAAGAACCCAACGTCCTGGCGTGATAGGCATACAGAGCCAAGTTCCAGTTGACAGGCTCTCAGCCGTATCCACTACGCGAGCACGCTTCTTACCCGTTTTGCAAATGCAACCCTACGTGCGACACAAGGGTTGGGGTCCCACGCCTAGCAGTCCCCCGGGCCAGTCTGAAGATTGAGTCTCCCACCTCCATCTTCTGCATGGGAAATTTCACTGCACACAGGTTGTATACTGACAATAAAAGTTGTTGTTGTTGTTGTTGTTGTTGTTGTTGTTAATGCAATGACACACCATTTCTCTCTCTCTCTCTCTCTGTGTGTGTGTGTGTGTGTGCATGGGCAGTGTTAAAAGGCTGCTCCATCCCCACCGCCAGTCCAGGGGGAGGGGTGTCCTGTGACCCACCTGTTCTCTTCCCTTGTCCAAATACCCTGGAGCCTCTCAGGCCACAATTTATGGGTTTGTTTGTTTTCCAGTGTTAGGAAACACTAAAGATGCGCCGGTAAGGAGGAGAACGCTTGGCTTGCTAAGCCGTAATTTTGCCATGGTGCCTAAACCAGGGACAGACGTAAATTGACCTTTTCACCCTTTTTCCTACCCAGAGATTAGAACCAGTTTCCTGTTAAATCTCCTCAAGAACCAGCTCCATCCTGTTTGAGAAGGGAAAGGAGGGGGGCGTGTTGTTTAACCTTTTAAAATTCTTCTTCCTCTGTCTTCCCTGGATGTGTTCGTTGGACTCTTTCCTTTCCTGAAATCCCAGCTCTAAGTTTCAAATAATAGCCTTCAAGAGGGCATGTGCGTGCCTGCGTGTTTGTGTTTCAAGGGGCATTTTCTTGTCTTGGTTTAAAAAAACAAAAACGAAAACAAAATGTGTTCTGGCTTCAACCCTAGCCCAAGGAAAGGAGAGGCGCAAAGTGGAAAATTGCTAACAGGAAAGAGCCGGAAGGCGGCGGCGAGTGATAAATATTGAAAGGGTGGGATTTAGATCTGTGCTCAAACAGCTGTGGTGGCTAGAGTGTCACACTATCTCTCCACAGGTTTACTGACCCATTTCCATTCACATGGCTGCCAGTATCTTAGCAACTGCTACAGTTCCGCCAAGATCAGGCATATTGCCTGCTATTAGCGACTGTGCAACTATGTCAAGGTTAGCATGCACCCTAAAAGCCCTACAGGTCTGCCTGTCTGCTTTCCTTCCTTCCTTCCCTCCTTCCTTCCTTCCTTCCTTCCTTCCTTCCTTCCTTTCTTTCTTTCTTTCTTTCTTTCTTTCTTTCTTTCTTTCTTTCTTTCTTACAACACCAACTATTAATTGTGTGTGTGTGTGTGTGTGTGTGTGTGTGTGTGTGTGTGTGTGTGTGTGTGTGTGTGTGTGTGTGTGTGCACCCATGCGTGCGTGCGTAAAACAGCTGTTGTATGCAACAAAATGTCATGTTACGATTGTGTGACAGCAATAGAGGTGGGTCACTGCCATTGCATATGTTATATGCTGTATGTGTGTGTGTGTGTGTGTCTGTCTGTCTGTCTGTCTGTCTATCTATCATCTATCTATCTATCTATCTATCTATCTATCTATCAATCTATCAAAATACAAAGCACAAAAAAGGAACTAAAACTTTCCCATAAACCCTCCTGCAGAATTATATTTCTTTCTTTCTTTCTTTCTTTCTTTCTTTCTTTCTTTCTTTCTTTCTTTCTTTCTTTCTTTCTTTCTTTCTTTCTTTCTTTCAGACAACACCAACAATTAATTTTGTGTGTGTGTGTGTGTGTGTGTGTGTGTGTGTGTGTGTGTGTGTGTGTGTGTGTGTGTACGTGCACGTGTAAAACAGCCTTTGCATGCAATAAAATGTCATGTTACGATTGTGACAGCAATAGAGGTGGGTCACTGCCATTGCATATGTTATATACTGTGTGTGTATGTGTGTGCATGTGTCATCTATCTATCTATCTATCTATCTATCTATCTATCTATCTATCTATCTATTGGACTTATATACTGCACCATCTAGCAACAAGGCCACTCTGGGCAGTTGAATAACAAAAGGAATTGATATTCAACAACTTGAACAATGGGCAAGGAGGTTGTGGACCAACCATGTTGTTGCTGTTCTGTTTTCAGGAAGTGTTTAAGTTAAAGAAGTATTCAGGAGTAGCATTCTGTCCTTGCCAGCTGAGATGTGTTGTCTTAACCTCATTCTGCTGCATGTAAAATCCAGGGCATGGAAACACTCACGGAAAGTTGGACCTTTGGGCTTTGGGTCTTGGGAAAAACAGGAACTCCTCGTCTACCTCTTCTTTTCCTTCTCTCTGGACTGTGAACCGTCCAAGTAAACAAACCATCTTGTCTGCGTTGCAGAATTCTAGCTTTCCTTATTATTCTCATGTGCCAAGTTAGAAAAAAAAGAAACCTGCTCTTTTTATTATTATTACAGCCCCTAGAACCTCCCTATCATAGTGGCTGGCTGGTGGTGTTGGAGGGAGGAAGTTTGTGGAATTTTAATCCTCAAGTGCTACTTCTAAGCTTCCTCTACATGCCGCCCCAGTGTGCATCCATGCGTGCTGCCCCTCCCTGCACCTGGTTCATCCGACACCTTTGGGGCCAGAAGTTTTGTGCTCCTGGCTTTTTGAGATTGGAAAGGGGCATTGAAGGGAACAGGCCACCTTTCTGAGTTGGATAGCATGTGCTGTCACCGATGGTGTGATGCAACGTTTTAAGAGAGCAGGAAAGAACTACGAGAAGATACACAGTGTCGCCGAGAAAAGAAATGGCAAAACCGGTCTACCCATTTGTAAATCACCTCCCCCCCCCCGCTCCCTTCACGCTTTTTTGGCCTTTACTTTCTTGGAAATTCAATAAAAAAGAAAGAACTGTTAAGAACTAGCTTTTAGAGACCCATCATATTTTAGGTGTCAGCTGGTTTGGCTTAAAAATGAAACACAGGCTTCATACAACACATCTAACGCAGGTATCGCCCAAGCCTTTTCTTGAGGCCAGGCATGTAGATAAGATATTTGCTGGCCATTCTTGCTGCAGAATTCCATCAGCACAAAAAAGTCCCAGTTGCGGGCAAGGGAGCAGACTCTCTGGGCCACCAGTTAACCCAAGGCAAGGACATGCTTTTTAAGGGCACAGAACATATTTTTCATGGTTTTGAGGCCTTTGAATTAATATGCTTGGTGGCTTGGGTTGGGGAGGTGGTGATGGCATCTAGCCTGGATGCCTTCAAAAGAGGATTGGACAGATTCCTGGAGGAGAAGTCCATCACAGGTTACAAACCATGATGGAGATGTGCATTCTCCAGGCTTAAAACCAGGGTACTTGAAGGGCCAGATGCAGGGGAGTGGTATCAGGAGACAGATATCTAGTCTCATGCATTCCCAGACACATCTGGTGGAGCCACTGTGAGATACAGGATGCTGGACTACATGGGCCTTTGGCCTGATCCAGCATGGCTCTGCTTATGTTCTTGTCGGAGGGGGTTGTTATGTGAGAAACGTGGATTTTAATTTAGGGTTTGCACTTTTAATGGGAAAGATCTATCTAGATGTAAAGGGTTTGGGGCTGGCAGTAGGAACCTTCTCCCCTCCCTTCCTCCATAGTAGTCGTAGAGCATATAGAAATCATAAAACTGCGCTGTTCACCAGGATTTGATTTCCCCAAAGACCCCCCAAGTCTTCTTTGTAATGATTGCAGTAGTTAGCATGGATCTCATTCATCATCCGGGCTTCCCTAGGAGTAACTGATGGATAGTGAAAGCTGTCTTCTGAAGCAAGCTCAGTAACTTGACTTATTCAGCAGTTGGAGAAGGAGTCTGCGACTGAGTTGCAGCTAGCCGTGGAATACAAGCTTATAGGTTTTGCACAGCTCTTGGACAAGGTCCTGCTTGCTCCTGTGGTCAGAAGTGGTTTCTCCCATCTTTGGTTTCCAAACGCGAACCGATATATAAAAAGGGGCCTATGATAAAATGCCTCTCTCTCCCAGAGCAAAATGCTGAATAGGACTGAAAAATAGGAGTCATATGGTGATAAACACAATTTGTTTGTTTTATTTACAATATGTTTACCCCACCTTTCTCCTTAAAAAGGACCCAAGGCAGCTTGCAAAATGTTGAAAGACAGTATTTAAAGCTAAAAAAAAAGCGTGGAAAAAGACAGCTTTAAAGTATAACATCAAACATTAAGGTACAGTGGTACCTTGTATAAAGGAATTAATTTGTTCCAAATGAAATTATGTAAAGCAAAATTTCCTTTATACAAATTCCCATAGGAATGCATTGAAAATGGAGTAATCCCATTTTTATGTTGTACGGATTCTCCCATAGACAATTATGTTAAGCAAATTTTCCCTATCTCCGAAATTTTTTATGTTATACAAATTTTGTTATACAAGCTGTTTATTATACAAGGGTCCACTGTATAACATCAAAGCTAAAAACAATAGGTGTACAAGTGTTAAAAATGAACAAATGCCGCTCTGAGAAATGGTAAACAAAACCAATACAAAAACCACATTCAAAGCAGTCACTCTCGGGCAGCCAGTCACTGAGGGGAAAGCATGCCCGAAGAGAAAGGTCTTTGCCTGCTTGAGGAAGGACAGCAAAGATGGAGCCAGTCTGGCCTCCTGTGGGAGGGAGTCCCACACTCTGGGAGCAGCAACAGAGAAGGCCTTCTCCTGAGGTGGCCAAGCGACTTCCAGAATCCTCCTTCAGCTGTTGTGCCATCCAGCTGATTCCAGGAAACGGTTGTCATCAGACAAGGAATATTTCTCAGCTTTGTTCCCAAGACATTTTAAAGAGCAATGATTCCAGAAAGTTTCTATTCGTTCTTCTTTGTTTCTTTGGTTTAAACAAACAAAAATAAAAATTGTGAAATAGTGGTGAAAGAGGTTGATCGGAAAAAAAGATGGACAATATTCATATTTGCTGATAAAAAGTTAACCTCCTCCCCTCTCAGCTCCTAAAAAAATTGTTATCCAGTAACTCATGTCTTGATCAGGCCCTTTCTGAAAGCCTTGCGCTGCAGAAGACCCTGGCTAGAAATAGGAATGTTCAGACCACAGGCTTAGAAATGTTGGGGTTTTAAAAGGCTGTCTTAAGACCTCCAGGCATATGCAGGGCCCTCACATGAAAAGGAGGACAAAATATTTGTTTCTAACAGAATTTCTGCAGATGCGACTTTTTTAAACCACAACTACTGAAAACAGAGGGGCCTTTTATATTTCTCTTCATGAGGCCACCCTAAAGCTGTGCCCTGGGTTCGCATCTTGACTTCAGCTTGCAGTGAGTAGTTGCAAAAAGAAAAAGAAAGAAAGAGAAAAGAAAAGAGAAAAGAAAAGAAAAGAAAAAAATGAAAAAGCAAAGTGTTCTGCTTATATACCGCCCCATACCATTTCAAGTAGTCTCTGGGCGGTTTACAGTTTTTAATTATAGTATGCAGGCTACACATTGCCCACCCCCACCAGCAAGCTGGGTACTCATTTTACCGACCTCGGAAGGATGGAAGGCCGAATGAACTTTGAGCTGGCTACCTGGGATTGAACCCCAGGTCGTGAGCACAGTTTTAGCTGCAGGACAGGCATTTCAACCACTACGCCATAGACATCCATCCTATGAAAAAGAAAAAAAAAAAAAAGAAAAAAGCAGGGCCCTTGCATCTATAAGGATTTCATGGCAAGCTGCACCGGCTCAAATTCCTCCTCCTTTACAAGACTATTACAAGAGCCCTATCCAGTTTTGCATATAGCCTCCATACATGTACATATGGATGTCATTCTCACGGGCTCCCCTCCCATCTGTAATGGGGCGTGATGTTATCTAACCTTCTAGGGCAAAGTCTTACGGAGCTGCTCTGGGTGTGTGCACACCTGTGAACATTGCCACAAGCTTCTGCACACCTGGAAAGGCTGAGGAATCCAGATGTGAAATGTTTCCTTGGCTTAAAAAATGGGGCCACCTCCCCATTAAATTAATCATCATTAGTTACATGTGTATTTTAATTGATTAGCAAATGGATTTTGTTTGCATGAATTTGTGCATAAAATTATAGGCTTGGAAGGAACCTCTGTTATTTCCTATTACAGGGCAGTAGTAAAACACGGCTACCTTTGTGCAAATGGAACATGTGAGTTGGTGTCTGCAGGCAAATCAGATAGAGTTTTCTTCCATTTTGCAGAGCGTGACATTCTTGTTGGTGTTTTTCGTGAAATGCCCATCTACCTTCTACTCTTTCTTTTTCTAGTCACTGCATTTCCTACATGATCTTAAAGGTCATTGCTCTCTTGGATTTTGGTTTGGAGTTTTTTGGTGGAGAAGCAGGGGTAAATAATCAGGAGTTTTGTCCTCGAAGATTCATCCAGGTGAGTTTACCTGGAAGTTGAGTCATGGCAACTGGACTTCTTGAGAGATTGAAACGTTTCAGACTGACGAAGCTGTTTAGATGAGCAGCGAAATGTTTCAGGGCCTTTTCACACGACCCCTAAGATCCGCTGACCACTTAACTTCGGATCAGAGATCTTAGGGGTTTGTTGCTGCTCCTGCGTTCCCACCCCCTCCGCACTCCTGGCTGCTGGTTGCGTGAGGGGAGGGAGAAAAAAAGGAAGAAAAGAATGCTGCTCACCTCCGTTCTGCGGTCCCCGCACTGCATTCAGATCTCTTAAAGGGGCGGGGGGCAAAAAAAGAACAAACAGAAGCAAGGAGAGCCCGGCAGTCACTACTGTTATATCCGCATCAGGAATTTTCACATCCAGAGAGCAGGTACCTGAAAAGTGCACTGGGATGCGCTTAGGTGGGCGTGGTCGCACTTAATTATCTGTAAACTCCGGAGCTGGTGGGGAAACAATTTTAAGCTCCGGAGCTGGGAGCCATTTGTGGCGGAGTTTAGGGGTCGTGTACAAAGGGCCTAAGTCTCTCAAGAAAAGACGCCCGGTTGCCATGGCTCAGCTTCCAGATCAGGAGTTTTTAATTTTTTAAAATGATCTTAAATTGGCCAAACTAGGTTGGATAATTCCAGGGTTAGAGAACCTGTGGGCCTTTTAGAGGCGTTGAGCGTCCATCCTAAGAAGCCCCATCTGGCATGGCCACTGTAAAGAAGGTGAAGGAGATGCAGTCTGGAACCTATGGAAGATGCCCTCTTACACAACATCAAGTCAGAACTGACGTATGGCAACCCTGATAGATCTTTTGAGGGAAGTGAGGTTCTGAAGGAGCGGTTTTACAAGTTATACCCCTGCCCCCAAGTTAGTTTCCATGGTTGAGTAAGAATGCCAACCCTGATCCCCCACCCCCGAGTCCTAGTTCCTGACAAGATCACCGTCATTATCACTTTAGAACTGCAGATCTGGAGGGGGTCCTATGCAGTGGTGGCAAACCTTCAGCACTCCACATGTTTTGGACCACAACTCCCACAGTCCTTTGCCATTGGCAATACAGGCTTGGAATTCTGGGAGTTGTGGTTCAAAACATCTGGAGGGCCGAAGGTTCGCCACCACTGCTAGAGAACACCAAGTCCAGCCCCTGATAAGGAGGCCCAGTGGGGAATCGAACTTCCGGCCTCTGGCTCCACAACCAGACACTTCAACCACCGAGCCCGTCCAGCAGTTCTTTTGATCCACTCCCCGCACTGGACCAAGATCACGGATCCCTTGACTGGTCATCAGGTTGCTTCCTAAGCAGGTCTCCTCTCTGCGGAACAGTTTTTGTTAGAAAGCTCAGAGAAGGCACATTTTAATTTTGGACTACAATTCCAAGAATCCTCTTGTCAGGATGCCCAGCGGTCAGAAGGTGTAGAGACTGTAGAGAGGGACGAGTCAACCAAAATCCCCCAAGCTCTGGATGTCATCCTCTGGTGCACCTTTTTTTATGGCCATGCTTCCACCACTCCCTTATGCCAGGATGGTTGAAATCCCGGCTGCCTCCCAGCATAGGAAAGAATCTTTCCTGGGGAGGATACGGGCCCTCTTATTAACCGACACTAATCCAGGACGATGGGTCTCGGGATCCCTTCGCCAATTTATATTTCTGTTGGTTAGACATGGTTGTCACCTTTCGTTCACACAGCTGCTGTCTCGCGTCCGGTCACCCTGAGAGAGAGGTGAAGGTCTGTTTCAAAATGGGTGGTGGTGGTGGAGTTAGGGGTGGAGATGGGGCAGGGATTTCTCTTTTTCTGGGTTTTCTAACTCAAGTTGGAAATTGAAGCGTGGAAAGTGTCCAGAGTTTCAGGAAACAAAACCGGAGGAAGCAACGCCATGGTTGGTTAATGGATTGTATTTGCATGAAACAAAGAGCACCAACTAACACCTGCCTTTTAGTAGCACCTGCACCTGGATCAGGTTTTTTTTGGGGGGGGGGAGGGTTGAGAAGAAAAGGACCTTAGGTTTTTGCTCTTCTCCCCTTTCCTTCCTTCCTGCCAGCCTCTCTCAAGGGTCCGTTGTGCTCAGCGCAAGCCACCGTTATCCTCAGTGAAGAGAAGCGACAAAGATGATTTAGAGGACTGATTTATTAAGAATAATTAAAAAGTGCTAAATATGCTTAACTCAGCCACACAGCCGACACGGGGAGGGAGGGGGGAAGGCTATCCCATCTGCTACACAACACGAAAAGCCAAGATAAGGCTCTGTCTTCTGGCTCCGGAAGAGGAACAGGAGTGGATTCCAGGCGAGATCCCTGTTTCTAGGCTTAGTGCTTACTGGGTGGTGGTGGTGGTGGGATCTCATTGTGCTTTATCCTGTACTGCAGGGACATCCAAACTTTTTGCAAGGAGGGCCAGATTTGGCGAGGTGAAAATGTGTGGGGGCCAACCATTCCACCACATTTGGCCCTCAGGCTGGACTTTGGACAAGCCTCAAAGACATGCAAGGAGGCAGGGAGGATTCTGCAGCCATGGAGCCTGGGGCAGTTAGGCTGGGCAGGTGACTGGGGAGGGGGTGGACAGAGGCAGGGAAGGCAGGCAAAACATAAAACTGCAAGCTGATGTCTCCATCCAGTATGGGAAGGGCCAGCTGGCGGGGATGCATGACAGGCTGAGCTGGCGGGGAGAAGAGGCCGTGGGCCACTTGAAATTTGTAAATGGGCCGCATTGGGCCCCAGTCCTGACTTTGGACATGCCTGCTGTACTGGTTCCCTGTCCCCAGTTGAGACAGGCACGTGTCTCCTCTATACGTACGACGTGTGTGTGTGGGGGGGGGGAAGAGACCCCTTTACTCTGTTCCTTGGCTTCCAGAGTACTCAGAACCCAAAGCAGCCAAGGGCATCCAGGTTGTTTCTTCCACCCCATTTCTCTTGCTCCTCCTCTCCCTGCCACCCTTTTTCTTTCTCTTCTTTTGTGCCACCTTCTCTCTCTCTTGCACACATTCTTTTTTGCCCCCCATCCCTTGCTTGGGAGTGTGTGTGTGTGTGTTCTTGCACTACTTCCCTTGGGCCCGTTTTCTCTCTCCTCCATCCACCCCTTTTGCCTGCTCTCCCCTTTTGCTCTGTGGCCCGGATGCCTTCAAAAGGGGATTGGACAGATTCCTGGAGGAGAAGTCCATCACAGGTTACAAACCATGATGGAGATTAGATGTATCATCTCCAAGCTTAAAACCAGGGTACCTCAAGGGCCAGATGCAGGGGAGTGATATCAGGAGACAGAGATCTAGTCTCGTGCGCTCCCAGACGCATCTGGTGGGGCCACTGTGAGAAACAGGAAGCTGGACTAAGATGGGCCTGTGGCCTGATCCAGCAGAGCTCTTCTTATGTTCTTATGTTCTGCCACCTGTCTTCCCTTTGGGTGTGTTCTCAATTGCAATTTCTCTCGGGCCTTTTCAGTCTGGCTCTTTTTTTTTTTTTGCCACCCTTTTTCGCTGGGATGCTGTTTCTCTTTGCCACCCTAGGTGGCCAATTGGGCTGCACAGAGAGAGGCCGGTCTCTGTCCCCCCAGAAGCTTCTCCCCTTCACCTCCAGGAGATGTTGAAACCCAAGGGCTGTGTGAAAGAAGGTTGCCCAGCCATGGGTTGCCTTTTCCTGTGCTGGAGGTTGATGCCTGCTTGGATGCAGTATTGAGTCTTCCCCTGCTTAATGTCCTCGATTCAGGTTGACTCTACAGTCAACGCAGCACTTGCTTCGTTCTTGCTTTTCGAATCGAGCCCAGCTACCCCCAGAGCCGGGCTCACCCTCCCGATTCTCCTTTAAATGTCTGGACAGCATGAAAGGCAGCTTTGAAGTAGGATGTCGATTAAAGCTTTGTGATGCTTACACACATTGTGTGTGCCTTTCCTGAGTTCTGACCCTTGCTTAGGTTGGGGGGGGGGGGGAATAGGAGGCTCCTTTTGTCTCTTGGCCGGTTCCTTGAACAAGGGGGCATGTTCTGGATATGCACTCTTTGTCAGAACGCTTCTTTAAAAGGACGTTTCCCCACTGGTTTCACTTCATAGGTGTTTCTCTCTTACAAGAGAACCTGGCGAATGTTGTCTACAGATTTTGTACATTTTCAGGGTGGGAGGAGCATGAGTTGCTCAAGCATTTTTTTTTATTTTTGTATCCATTTGTCCCGCTGTGTTTAAAGCCTTCGTTGTGTGCAGAAGTCCAGTATTTAGAATCATAGAATCATAGAGTTGGAAGAGACCTCAAAGGCCATCCAGTCCAACCCCCTGCCATGCAGGAACCCCCATCACAATATTTCCGACAGATGGGCCATCCAGCCTCCGCTTAAAAACCTCCAAAGAAGGAGACTCCACCACCCTCTGTGGCAGCATATTCCACTGCCGAACAGCTCTAACTGTCATGAAGTTCTTCCTGATGTTCAAATGGAATCTCTTTTCCTGTAGTTTGAAACCATTGCCCCAGATCCTAGTCTCTGAAGCCATGGAAAACAAACCAGTTCCGTCTTCAATATGACATCCTTTCAAATATTTAAGCATAGCTATCATATCCCCACCTCAGCCTTCGTTAAGAGAGGCTAAACATTCCCAGTTCCCTAAGCCGTTCCTCATAAGACATTTCCTCCAGATCCTCAACCATCCTGGTCGCCCTCCTCTGCACCCGCTCGAGGTTGTCAACATCCTTTTTAAACTGAGGCACACAGAACTGGGCACAGTACTCCAGGTGGGGTCTGACCAGAGCAGAATAGAGTGGTACTATCACTTCCCTTGATCTAGACACTATGGTTCTGTTGATGCAACCAAGAATCGCATTGGCTTTCCTGGCTGCCACATCACACTGCTGACTCATGTTCAACTTGTGGTCCACCAAGACTCCCAGATCCCTTTCACAGATACTATTCTCCAACCAAGTATCCCCCATCCTATCTCTATGCAATTCATTCTTTTTACCTAGATGTAGCACCCTAAATTTCCTCTGTTGAAATCCATTCTGTTAACTTTGGCCCAGCTCTCTAATCTGTCAAGGTCCTTTTGGATTTTCATCCTATCCTCAAGGGAATGACATTTGTGTGTCATTTGGCCATTTGGGATGGATTGGTAACCAGGCTGCAGTAAGCCCAGATCTTGCTAAATGGGCCTTTCATTTTGGATCTCTCTTTGCCTTTTATGTCTAAATGTGTGTGTGTGTGTGTGTGTGTGTGTGTGTGTGTGTGTGTGTGAGAGAGAGAGAGAGAGAGAGAGAGAGAGAGAGAGAGAGAGAGAAGCTCAGTTAGAGGAATTCCTTCTGTTTGGAAGTTTGTATTACTCCCTGCGGCCACAGGAGGGCAGTGCTCTGTCTTCTACTACTCATTTCTTCTTGCCATGCATCTTGGATTTAAGGGTTGTGTCCACTGTGGCAGTGCCCTTTTATGAAAAAAAAATTCCTGAATTAGGCAGAAGCCTTTTGACCACAAGGTAAATAACCCTGTGACTTTGACTCAGACATACTAGGTGTTGTGTGTTTTTTAACCCTTCCTTCATTTCTGTTCCTCTTCCTGCTTATCACTTGGTGGTTCAGTCTTTTATAAGTGGTATAGGTGCCTCTGGAGAACAGAGTTTTCTCTGTCTAGAAAGAGGAGTGTGTGTGTGTGAAGGCTTTACTATATATACTTAGGAGCCTCATGCCGCAGTGGTTAAATGCCTGTCCTGCAGGTAAAACTGTGCTCGCGACCTGGGGTTCAATCCCAGGTAGCAGGCTCATGGTTGACTCAGCCTTCCATCCTTCCAAGGTGGGTAAAATGAGTACCCGGCTTGCTGGGGAGGGGGGCAAGGTGTAGCCTGCATACTGTAATTTAAAAAAACTGTAAATCTCCCAGAAACTACTAGGTGGTATGAGGCAGTATATAAGCAGAACACTTTTTGCTTTTAATACATATGCATATAATATAATAATATACATATTAAGGCTGTCAAGTTGAATCTATCCACTGAAAACTGGGAGGGGGGAATCATGATCTGTGGCCATGCACCATGTTAATTAGCCATTTTATTTTCAGAATGGGAAGGGGGAAACACTCCTAAATGGGGCTGTTACTTCTTTACTTGGCATAGGACGGGACAGACACTGGCGGTTGGACTGTGACTTCCCACATCACCTCAGGAGTGTGACCAGTGGCCATGGAGATTTTCTAGGAGTTGTGGCCTGAACAAGTAATACATTAGGACCCATGGGGGATTGGTTCCAGGTCTCACCGCAGATACTGAAATCGACAGATAATGGAGAATGCTAAATATATCGTATAACAAAAGGCGAGGAAGGGAGCCAGAAAAAATATGTGATCACACATTGCCAGATACAATGCTATGTATAATATTTTCAGACCATGGATAAGTGAAGTCGCGGATACTGGATCTGTGGATGTGTGGGTCCTAATGTATTTCCGTGATCTGGGTTGGGCTATCTGGTCCAAGAAGAAAGCCCAACATTTGTAGGCAAGCTAGGCAAGCCACAAGTCAAGTCGCCTTTTGTTTCGGAGGAGTGGTTTTAAAAAAAAACATGTACTGTATTTTTCTGTTTATAAGACACCCCCATGTATAAGACCCCCCCCCTTTTCCAAGGCAAAACTTCAGTTTCACAAATGTGCGGTTCTCTCCTTGACATACTTCTCTGCGTAAGATGACCCTCAGTTTTTTGTTTACTTTAGGCAAAAATATAGTCTTATACACGGGAAAATAATGTGGCAGGTCTTTTTCTTCTTCAAGTCCCACCTCCTCATAGAACGTTGGCGATCAGTAGCCTGAACTGGTTTCCATCTAAGGCTATTCTAAACAGAGCAGCTGTGCTCACTGCGGACCATTGGCTTAAGTTCTTAAGCCAGAATGTTCTTCTACGCCCCAGGCCAAGCTTCCCGTCTATTTTTCCTTGAAGGATAACTTGCAGCAGATGGCATTTCTTTTTGCACATCATGTGTCCGAAATATTGCAATTAGTGGCAGGCTTGCCCGATGAAAACATGGAGGGGAGGCCAGCTTCGCGTCTTGATCCCTTTGGAAAGTCCTTCCCAGCTTATTTGGATCTTGCCGTCAGGGTTTAAACCAAGGCTTAAGTGCCAGGACGTCATGTGCTTCCCCCTCCCCATCTCCCCTCTTCCCTGAGCTTAAGTCCCATTTCACAAGCGGAGGCAACAACACAAGCCATGCGGCATCACGCAATCCACGGGCCACACGTTAGTGAGCTCTTCCCGAAAGCGACCATCGCTCTGTGCGGGCCTCTGGCCATGAAAGGGCGAGCATGCTGTTTATCTTTTTAGCCAGTCTAAGGGCCTTTTCACATGACCCCTAAGATCCGCTGGCCACTTAAATTCGGACCAGAGATCTTAGGGGTTTGTCGCTGTTCCTGCGTTCCCACCCCCTCCGCACTCCTGGCTGCTGGCTGTGTGAGGGGAGGGAGAAAAAACAGGAAGAAAAGAGACGTGGCTCACCTCTGTTCTGCCTCTCGCTCTTGCCGCGGCAACATTCCAGTCTCTTTAGTAGCTCTTAAAGGGGCGGGAGCCAAAAAAAAAAACCAAACAGAAGCAAGGAGAGCCCCGCACTCACTATTGTTACACCGCATCAAAGAATTTTCACCTCCAGAGAGCAGGTACTTGAAAGGTGCGCTGGAATGCGCTAAAGTGGGCGTGGTCGCACTTAATTTCCTATAAACTCTGGAGCTGGTGGGGAAACATTTTTAAGCTCCAGAGCTGGGAGCCATTTGCCCCGGAGTTTAGGGGTCGTGTATAAACGCCCTAAGTGCACCCCCTTTTGTATTCAGAAGGAGTGCCACTCAAAGTTGAAAAGGAATTCAGCTCATAGACTTGGATACCCCCACCCGCCCTCCCATGTTTGAGTCATCATTGTCCTCTTGGCCACCCACAAAAAAATACCTCGCCGGTCAAAAGTGTTCTGGCTTCAGGGCAGCCTTGGTCTGGAGCACTTTGTGGACCTGTGTGGAGGAAGTGCTAGAGCTGGTCTTAGACTTAAGCGGTTTGAGCAGTCTTGGGCTTTGAAACCTGGCAAAGTAACGGAGCCACTTTTGTCTGTTTCCGTGATGTCCAGTGAAGTGACTTGCCGTCATGTTTTGTGTTGTGTCTCCCAGGAGGCCTTCTGGCTGTTGTGTATTGCCAGTCTGCCCCAGGAACCCAAGCCTAGCAATGAACCCCTGTGGGTGCTTCCTTCTTTTCTAGACTTCCAACTCACTGGATGGCTGAATTGATGAACTACTAGGAAGTATATCGTGCAGTAGGCATGAGAAACCTCAGATCCTGAGGTTGAATTTGGGCATCCTTAGGTGCCACTCTGGAGACAGTCATCCCCCGTGACACCATGGCTCAGAGGTTTCCTAGCTTCTCAGTGTGTGATTCCCACCCACCCCCTTCTAAAAAGTGACCATGTCTGTCTTCACTAATAACAATAAGGCCTTCCAACTGTTGGCAGTGTTGGTCCCTTCCACTTGCCTTTCACCTAGGAACTCCAGACATTCTCTGAAACTAAGCTCAGCCCTTGAACTGGAAGGCTTTCTCCTCCCTTGCAGGCCAGGTAAGGCCTTAGGAAATGCCTGGTTTTCTCAGGTGCCAGAGCTAGCATTGTAAGGGTGTTGCTATGTTGCTACTCAGCTTGGAAAGACACATGGATCATTGCCTTTTGGGATGTCAGTAGCCTGCTGGTGCGTTACTGTCATGGTTGCTCAACTTCCACGTTTGGAAATTAACCAAGGTTTGCCCACAGGCATGTTCACCAAGCCATGACTTGCTGGAGTGACAGAGCGATCTTGGATTGGATGCTGCAGGCACAGGCTCCCTGCGGGTACCCGATGCAGTCATCTTTGTGTAGGTAGTTGAAACATCAACGTTTGGTGCTGCCTTTAGAGTGACTGAGTCATCTAAAGATGAGATACCTCCATGTGTGGACATGCCTGGATTTTGACCAAGATCTTGCATGCCTTCAAGATATGGCCTTTTGGAGGAAGCCACTTCTGCCACAACATGGTCCTGCTTGTGTATATATTTTTTCTCCTGGCCGTGTGATGTTTGTCAATCAGGAACCCAGTACTGACCTTGACCTACAAAGCACTATACGACCTGGGTCCTAGCTACCTCAAAGATCGAATCTCACAGTATGAACCGACTCAGGTGTTAAGGTCATCAGGAGAGGCCCTTCTCTCCATCCCGCCACCTTCACAGGTACGTCTTGTGGGAACCCATGAAAGGACCTTCTCAACTGCTGCGCCCAGACTCTGGAATTCCCTCCCACTAGAGGCCAGGACTGCCTCATCTGTTGTCCTTCTGGAAACAGGCAAAGACCTTTCTCTTCAGTTACGCTTTCCCTGAATGATGGACTACCATGTGTATTTTATATGAATCTAGGGGTTCACATAGACTTTATGTTTATGACTACAGTACTTATAACCTTGTAGTTTTAATGTAACATCTATTAATGCTTTAAGATGTCCCTCAATTCCTTGTTCTCAAATACTTGAACATATCTTAATTGTAGTGGACTGTATATTATCCCTCATTACTGTAAGCCGCCTTGGGTCCTTTTCCAAGGAGGAAGGCGGAGTAAAAATACTCTAAAATAAATAAAATAATAAATAGTCGAGCCAAGGATGGTAAGAGTGCCACTAGAGATGGGTGCGAACCTCTAGGAAGCCCTTCTTGCCGAATCTCTAGCACAGAATCACAGGTGCCCCTCTTAACCTCTCCCATGGACGGGAGGCCCACTCACCTTCATAGCAGGGCGCTGGGGTCCTCCTAGGTTAGCAACACACTGGTCCAGAAAGGAGCTCAGGCTGCCCTTCCCCATGTCTTCAGGCATCCTGTCAGTCGTTGGCTGTGAGGGGAGTCTCCCCATCTTGCCTCGTTTTTGTAAAAAAAATTTCTCTTCCACCTGGCTCATATTTGAACCAGTATAAGGTCTGCTAATGTAAGCTGCAGTGCTGTGCTGTTGGTCGGGCGAGTCCCATGAGGCAATCTCTCCTTGTGAGTGTGTTTCTATCAGTTACCTTTACATCCCTCCACAATTCAGCATCATTCTTACAACTCATCTCCTAGTTCCTCTCTCTCGCTTTCTTCTTCCAGTTCCCATGTCAGTGTGGACTTTGTCAGAAGCAGGAAGATCAGGGGCGTATCTAGGGGGGGGGGGGCGGCAGATAGGTACATCTTCACCGGGCGCAGCAATCTGGGGGCGCTTGGAGGGGACAGGGGAGGAGGAAGCCCAGTGCCCTTCCGCTAGCAGTCCTCCTTTCCCCCTGCTAAGGCTTAGCGATCCTTAGTCAGGGGAAAGGAGGAGAGGCCCCCTGGGCATGGTCGATTCTAACCCGTTAGGCAGCTTGAACATGTGCAGGGGGGGGGTGTTAGTTATATTTTAACTGCTGAAAGGAGCAGTAGAGATTGTGAACAGGAAAGGTGCCAATCACCCTAGTGTTGGTCTTCTATCTTCCCTCCGGGGTTGTGTTCAAATCACAGCAAAGGAGGGGGAATCAAAACAAAACTGTCATCCATTCCAGCAGGTTCATGTGGCGTCTCCGTCTCCTCTTGCTGTCACTAGTCAGAGAGAACCAGAGGTTCGAAACACACAGCTCATCTTTGGCCTTGACCAATCCTTGACATAAAATCCACGTACGTGGACACCTTTTGTCCGCAAGCAGGAGTAGGAAAAGCGCTAGTACGTCAATTTGTGCGTTCTCTTACGAAACGACAGCGATGATCGTGATGAAATATTAAACTGCTTTCTGATCAAGTACTGGAGAATCATGTTTAGGAAATAAAGTTTAGCCTGTCGCCAATCTGCACTATAAGACGATTGTATTGGATTTTCCGAGGGAGGGAGGGAGGGAGGGGGTCCCCATTCTGCCCTTCTAAAAAGGTAACCTTAAGCCTTTAAAAGTAGAACTGAACAGTTATTTTGCCTCCTCCATGGAGGAGGAGAGCGAGCGAGTCAGCGAGTGACCGAGCAAGAGTGCAGGGGCCATGCTCGGTGGGTGAGACATGGTTGGCGCGGGGGGGGGGGGTGGCGGCGCGCAAAAACTGATTTTGTCCCCTGGCACTCCAAACTCTAGCTACACCTCTGAGGAAGAGCCCTCTGTTCGCACCAGAACATCAGCTGCTCCTCAATTCTGTGTCAGTCCCACCCATATCCCATTTTAAAATGTTTGTGTTAAGGCACATAGAATGCCAGGGCTGATATTTAGGAGTACAGTAGGACCCCCGTATCCACTGATTCATTAACCACTGAATCAGTTATCCATGGTTGGCTGAGGAAAAAATAAATAAATAACTCAGCAGCCGTAAAGCAAGCTACTGTCACAAACAGCAGCCGTAAAGCAAGCTACTGTTGCAAAACAGCAGTTTTGGGTTTTTTTGGCATTCTCTTTTATCCATGGTTATTGTTATCCATGGGAAGGCCTAGAACCGATCACCAGCAGATCTCAGGGTCCTATTATATTCATATTTTGCGCTTCTATTTCTCATTTTTGAAATATGAAAAATGCTTTGTAATCATCTTTCCATAAATGTTTATTATGTAAGAACAATAGGGCTGGTGGATGATTCAAGGATCATCCACCCATTGTGGTGGCAAGATCGAACTGAATCAATAACCCATGGGGGGGATCCATCCTATTTTTTCCTTTGAAGTCAAAGAAATGAATACAAAACTACACGTTTGATCTGGCACAAAGCATTATCTGTGTTATACAAACACCTGAGTATAATTAACAGTATACTGTAGTATTAGTTAAGGAAAGGTGTGTGGCAGCAGCAGTCATATTTACTGCAAGGAAAATCTCATTTACTGATCAATAGTTATGGAGAAAAATTGTTGGAATAAACAAACAAATAAGGGAATATTGTGATGTAGTCAAATTAGGTGGTTTTTGGATAGTGTTGTAGTGGAAGTTTGCTGTGAGTAGATAGTGGCCAGATAAAGCAAGGGGTGGAGGGAGTAGGGTGAGCTGACCAGAGTTAAAGCCACTGTTGTGCGTCAGAAGGCAAGCAAAGGGGAGGAAGCCAAACAATGTATGAGGACAGCTCAGGATGTGGGTGGACAAGATCTACTGGCACATCCACATCGGAAGACTTCCACTGCTAATTCCCCTTCTCGGGTTCCCCTGAAACAGAGTTCTCACACATGCTACTTTTAAGGACCCCATGCCCAGAGAACTCTTTACTTGCACAAAAAAATTTTTTCCAACTGCATGAAGGATACACAAGGATTTGAGGGGCCATAATTTTAAAGCTATAACTTTCTTTTTTTCTCCTTCTTTCCTCTGTATTAATGTTGTGGCTACCTTATTAATCTAATATGAATTACATATAATGAATGTTGTTGGGCATGGACTATAATAATATTTATTTATTTATTTATTTATTTATTTATTTATTAATAACAACTCAACTCAACAGTGCCCCTTCTGTGTCTGGAGGCAAATACTAGGATAATCAATTCAAAATAGTACAAAATCAGCTACAAAAGAGAAAAGAAGCAAAGAGAAGAGAAACATCCTGGAGTGACTGGACATGATGTTTTGTGCAGATGAACACGGAGAGGCAAGCGCCCAGCTTGTACTAGCTCCAAGACAGCTTCCACTCATCCTTTATTTGTCCCTATTAAAACTTTCTTGTTCTGTTTTAGTCCATGTCTCCAATCTGTTCAAGTCCTCTTGAATTCTTACTCTGTCTTTTGAAGTATTAGCGGTCCTATTTGGTATCATCTGCACATTTGGTGAACACCCCTTACATTGGCTTAATTAAAATCGTATATAAAAAACCCAATACTAAGTCCAGATCATAACTTAGTGGCTCTTGATGTGGTCATAGGATTCAACAATGGTTGATAAGCACTTGCTGGTACAAACCATCAACTACTTCAGATCCAATTAACAGTATCTTAGTTGATCCACACATTAATCTGGCTCGGAGAAATACTATGGGGACCCTATCAAAAGCCTTGCAGAAACCAAGATAAACTACTATACCTTCATAGCATTCCCCTGATCTACCAAATTTGTAACTCCATTTAAAAAAAAGGGGGGGGGGTAAAATTAATCTGGTGTTACTTGTTTTTGAGGAATGTATGCTGACTTTTAGTAGCCATCACATTCTTTCTGAGTGCTGACAGACCAGGTGATAAACAACCTAGATGCCTTGAGCACATCCAATCTCGCCTGATCTCGGAAGCTAAGCAAGGTCGAGCCTGGCTAGAATTCAGATGGTTGACTGCCAGGGAATACAAGGTGCTGTAAGCAACTAGAGTAGGAACTGGCAAGCCACTCTAGTATTCCTGCCAAGAAAACTCCATGGACATGGGGTCACGGAGAGTCAGTCATGACAATGCTGAAACATAATTAAATTACAGCGTCAGAGCACCGGTGAATGTACAAGCCATTAAAATATATATCTGGTTGGGGAGAATAGCGGCTGTCTGTTTAAAGGCTTTTACCCACCAGCTGGTCAGTGGCCAGAAGTGCAAGTGAGTTTTAAAAAAACTATTGTCTGCAGGGGGAGGACAACAGGGTGAGAGGGCCTGTTCTCCTTTGGGAGAGAGTTCTACCATTTGGGAGAAGTCACTAAAAAAGTTCTGGTGGCTTTAAGCTCTGAGAGTTGCAGAGAAGCATGGTGGCTCAGTGGACTAAGGCTCCGAAACTGTTGACTGCAAAGTCAGCAGCTCGGCGGTTCGAATCCTGGGTGTCACGCAGCAGAGCGAGCTCATGCTGTTAACCCCAGCTCCTGCCAACCTAGCAGTTTGAAAGCATGTCAATGCAAGTATATAAATCGGTAACGCCGTAAAAAGTGGGAAAGGTAAAACGGTGTTTACTTGCAACCATGCTGGCCACGTGGCCATGGACTTGCACAACACTGGCTCTTCGGCTTGAATACAGAGATGAGCACCGCCCCTAGAATCAGACACGACTCGCACGAATGTGCGGGGGGAACCTTTACCTTTTTAGTGGCTCTATTGTTTATGCCTGGAAAAAAAGGGGGGGGGAATGTAACAATAACAAAGTCTTGGTCCTTTCTTTGATTGCATAGCATAGGTAGAAGGTGCCGCCTGAAACAAGAAGTCTCAGATGGGCTTTGTAAATCCTCCCGGTAGATACCTCTGGCCGGGCCAGGGAATCGCGTTTTGCCCATCTGTATTCATATGTTGACTCGTTGCAGGACCCAGGGCCCAGCTTGGGATAGATGAAGTCCTATTTAGTCTGGTGACCAGGGGACGAAGAGAGGTTCCGAAATGCTTGGGTCTAATTAAAAGAGCCGTCTGCCGGAGGGATTCATTATCAGTTCTGTAAGCTATCACTCCACCAAGGACCCAGCAGTCCAAACCATATGCTGCGGAGCAGAGCGGGTGTGCGGAGAGAGTGCTTAGATCAGCAAGGGCAGGCAAAGACAGTGGAAGCTGACCTTTCAAGGAAGGGAACCTCGGCAAAAGGCTTCTCCCTCCCCTCGGAATCCATTCCTCTTTTCCTGCTCTCTACCCTTGGATTGCTCATGGGGCCCGCCATTCCCCCCACCCTGCCAACCATCTAGGGCCTGGGAAGAACCCAGGAAGGAGCCAGGGGACTGCTTTGGGAGAAGCTGAAAGGCGAAGCATAGAAGGGATAGATCTTGCATGCGGGAGTGAGCTGAGTCAAACCTCCTTTCTGCTTGGCCCTGGGAACCAGCCCCTCCCTGTACAATGAACGCTACAGCACTGCTTCCGTTCTCTTGTGGCTGTTGCAAGTGCTGTCACAGAGAGGTGTGAGCCAGGCGAGATGGCAACGAGGGATTCAGTGTTTTTCCCTTTGCTAGAGGAGCCCTAGGAAGCTCATAAAAACATAAGAACCTAAGAGCCATGCTGGATCAGGCCAAAGGCCCATCGAGTCCAGCTTCCTGTATCTCACAGTGGCCCCACCAGATGCCTCTGGGAACGCATAAGACTAGATCTCTGTCTCCTGATACCACTCCCCTGCATCTGGCCCTTGAAGTACCCCAGTTTTAAGCCTGGAGATTGCACACGCTCCTCTGTGTGTGGGGTGGGGGGGTGTGGGGTGGAGTTGAAAAGTAGTGACCATCTCTCCTAATATATGTAAGATCCATTTCCGGACGATTGCTTCGGCACTGTCCATGAAGGGAATGGGCTTACTTAGAGCCTGAAGAAAATGGATTTTAACCACGGAAGCTTGCCATTTGTTTTATTTTCAAGGATTCCCCTCAGGTTTCACTTCTGAGATGTCCATTTGATTCTTCCCTCCCAGCCTTGTTAGACAAAGAACTGCCAGTCACTCAGCGCATGCGCGTGCGCGCACGCACGCATGCACGCACACACACACACACACATACACACACACACACACACACACACCCATACATCAAAACACATGGCTCTGTTTTGGGGGGTGGGGTGGGGTGGGGCCAGAGCCACAGAGAGGTACAGTAAAACTCTCACTGGAGAAGCTGGGGTAAATTTTAGTTTGTGCTCGAGCAAAATCAACGGCCACCAAATTAAGAGGCCCCTCAGGCGTTTGGAGAAGCCTTTCGCCATCCATTCTGTGCAGTTCTGCTTGGGTGAGGTTGTAATTCACGGCAGGGCGAGCTAAGACTTTGGCACTTTCCTGCCAGGACCCTCTGGAGGGGCCCTTGTCCATGCCTCTGGCTTAGAACCCAGGGGCATCTAGCCTCAGAAGCACAGTCAAAATGACTTGCTTGTTTCCCACCTTGCAACTTGAACAGATAATGAATCACAACTGGATTGTGTTAGGACGGGCAAAACTTGAACCTGGAGCTTGTTCCAGGATTTTGCCCATAATGCAATGCAACAAGTAGTACTGTGAAAACCTTTGCAGTGGGATGTGAGACAAGCTACAGGTTTCAGTGGCTCTGCATGTGTGTGTGTGGGTGTGTGCGTGCGTGTGGGGTGGGTGTGCATGTGTGTGTGTGTGTGTGTGTGTGTGTGCGCGCGCGCGTGTGCGTGCACACACTCGCACGCACACACGCACGCACACACACACGCACATGCATGTGTAAAAAGAAAGTATTTTTTAAAATTCCACAACGTTACAGCAGTAAGTTCCACAATAAAATGCTTACAAAGAACCAATTCAGAAATTGTGTTCTGTATTATTTTTGCTATCTAAAGGCAGTAGAATGTTTGTTTGTTTGTTTGTTTGTTTGTTTAATCCACCTTTCTCCGCACAAGTCAGTTTAGAGCATTTAAAATGCAATACAGTGGACCCTCACATAACAAATGGTTTGCATAACATAAAATCTGTACAACATAAAACATTCCAGAGATAGGATAAATTTGCTTAACAGAATCCCTACGGGGTGAACCCATACAACATAAAAAATGGTCGCGATTAGGGATTACTCTGTTTTCAATGTATTCTTATGGGAAATTTGTATAAAGGAAAATTTGCTTAACGTAATTTCATTTGGAATGAAATAATTCCTTTAGACAAGGTACCACTGTATTAAGATAACAACAGTGAGTATACAAATACCAAAGCAAATCAAACAAATGTCATACTAATAAATATAAGGGATGGCAAAGCAGTAAAGCAAATTCCTGACGAATAATCTTTTTAAAATCCATTATTAACGAAATAAAACAAAATGAAGACGGAAACGAAACGAAATGCTATATTTCCATTTTGTGCCCATCCCTGGTTGAACCAACACTTTGAATTGTGGCAGCCAGTGGAGCTGCTGTAGCCAGGGCCGGGAGGCGGGGGCTATGTCAGCCCTATAACCAGCCACTCTTAGCAATCAGACTGCTGCATGTTGACCCCTGAAGTTTCGTGACACTTTCCATAGGCAGCCCCATGCATTACAATAAGCCAGCCAGGATGTAACAATGGCTTCTGTTCCCCTGGCCAGATCAGACCTCTCCAGGGATGGCTGCAGCTGGTGCAGCCATTTTCATTGTGCAGAGGCACTCCTGGCTACCTCTGGAACTTGCTCATCCAGACTCCAAGTTGAATTCAGCATCTCCCAAGTACACTCAAGCTACACAGCTGTGTTTTTAGAGGGAGTGCAACCCTGTCCAGCACATGTTGCATCCCTCCTTCCTTTATTTCCCTTTCGGCTGACCACTAACACTTCTGTCTTGTCTGGATTAAGTTTCAGTTTATTCTCCCTCATCCAGTCCATTGCTGATACCCAACACTGATCTAGAGCCAAAACATCTGCCTCGGATATAGAGGACAAGGAGAGTTAAAGTTTATCATGGTGACAGTGAACCGCCCACCCACCCCCGACTGCAAACATTCTCTCCCAGTGGTTCCATGTAGATGTTAAATAACAAAGGAGGCAAAACAGAACCCTGAAGGACTCCACAGATCAGGGACCAGGGTATAACATGGACCTTACAGGTCAGAGACCAGAAGGATTCCATGGTGGATGGTATCAAAGGCTACCAAGAGGTCCAGCAGAGCCGACAAGGACACCCCCCCCCCCATCTAGATAGTAAGAAATAAATATCCTTACTAAATATGGTGAAAAACTTTATTACGTAATGGTATCTGTTGTTATCTGTTTTGCTATCTTGTGTGTGTGTGTGTGTGTGTGTGTGTGTGTGTGTGTGTGTGTGTGTGTACACCAGTAGGTATGCACTAGTTTCAATTATTTATTCATGTGAAAAAAAGATAGGTACTTATTTTCATTTGTGGTGGGAATGTGAAATAGTTCAAAAGTTTTGGCAAGAGATTATTGAGGAGATAAGAGAAATACTACAAACTGATATTAAATGTGTACCTGAAATTGCTTTGTTATCATTACCATCTATCAATGAATATGATGTGAAAACTAAAGAATTAATAGCAAATCTTATGACAGGAGCTAGACTGATTATTGCTAGGAACTGGAAACTGAAATCAGACCTTAAAATTGCTGAATGGTATAAGGAAGTGTGGGACATAGCACTAAATGATAAACTATCTTGTAATATAAAAGTTTTGCGAGGTGAAATGAAAAAAGATATCTTCTATGATGTTTGGGGGAAATTTATAGATCATGTACTATTAAAAGGGAAAGGGATACAACCAACTTATAATCCAACACAGTTCTGGCGTAAAGGACCTTAAGAAGCCTATTTGAAAAAAAGAAAAAAAAGATGAAGAAGAAAGAGAAGATGCAAGAATACTGGACGGTTTCTTGGGGGTGGGGGCAATTTGTATTGTTCATGATTGTCTATTACTGTTTTTTATATAATTGTTTATCATTGTTATTTTGTCTTTTTTATGTTTAATAAAAAAGTATAAAAAAATAAATTCTTTATTCAGATATATAGGGCAATACCCTGTTGTGTAGTTCTGTGTTCACAGGAGGAGTGATGTTATCAGATGTGCCAGAGTGCCCCTAATTCATAGGTTCCTTTTCGTTTGGTGGTATGCAGGATTCACATGCATCGGTACAAAGTCACAGATCCTAACACTGAAAAAGAACCTTTGAATGGCAGCAATTTACTGTGGCTAGTGACATCACCGTCGCTGGGCAGGCAGAGCTAGGCAACAGGGTTCAATTCTTTCTTGTGAATACAGTGGTGGCAAACCTTCGGCCCTCCAGGTTTTTTGAACCACAGCTCCCAGAGTCCCAAGCCTATATTGCCAATGACAAAGGACTGTGGGAGTTGTGATCCAAAACATCTGGAGTGCTGAAAGTTTGCCACCACAGCTACAGCTAGTGTTGCCAGTGGCTTGGATTCTGGATGCTGTAGTCCTAACACTACCTGGGGTTCCGAGTTTCAGAACTATTGTTCTAGACCTGAAATAATAAACTGGCGAAGCTGACTAGATGATGTTGCACTTCTGTGTCCCTTGTCAATTTGCTCTAATCCTGCATGTGATCCACGAGTAGGGAAAACTTAGTCCTTGTAAAGGGCACCATCCAGTGGGTGCCTACTGCTGTGAACACTAGAGATCTGTATCCTGTAGCAGTGCTGGTGAGCCCATTTTTCTGTACTGAATGGTGTGTGTGTGTGTGTGTGATCAAAAGTAGCATGACATAAAAGCTCCTTGCCTGTGTCCATTTATCTTAGGACCTAAGTCGACTGAGGTTAAGTGGGTCTTTGCATTTAATGGGCAGGGTTTTTTTTTAACTTTCAAAATGTAGATTGCATCAGCTTTTGCTGCAAGGTGGGAAAGGGGAGAGAATTAAAAGGGATTGAGACAGTAGGGAGGGAACATTTAATCAAACCGTCCTCTGCTGTGGTCCTAGCGTGCACCTGCCTTTTCTGAAGCTAGTACGGTGGTACCTTGGTTAATGAGTAACATGCTTAAAAAGCATTTTGATCAAAAATATCTGAAGATCTTCGCCTTGATCAACGAGCAATGCCTTGATACACGAACATCAGGGCTGACCTGCTGCAGCCCCAGGATTGAAGTGGCACCCACCAGCCCTTTGCCCGATGCTCAGTGAAAAACCTGCCCTGCCCCCACAGTGGGCAAAAAGCCAGCACCACTGTCGTGGGTGAGAAGCAAGAGGCTGCCAGTCGTACAAGCCAGGGACTTCTTCCTCAGTGGTGCTGGTTGCAGAGGCGGGATGCTGGGGCTCCATGTCCTTCCTCTGTCCTCCCCCCCCCCGTTCACTTCCTTCCACCTACTCTTCATGGGGAGCACAGCAATGTTGTTAGCGGGGGCAGCATTTCCCGCTAGGTTGGATCCAAGTGGGCCTGCATCAAGAAGGATGCCAGGAGATAGCAGCGTAGCGAACCCCAGGCCCATCTGCGCTCTGGTAGTGGAATTAAGATTGCTGGAAGAAAGATCAACAACCTCAGATACGCAGATGATACTACTCTGATAGCAGAAAGTGAGGAGGAATTAAAGAACCTCTTAATGAGCAAAGCAAATCAAAGTGTTCTGCTTTGAAAGAGGGTGAAAGAGGAGAGTGGAAAAAATGGGCTGAAGCTCAACATTAAAAAAACTAAGATCATGGCCACCAGTCCCATCACCTCCTGTCAAATAGAAGGGGAAGAAATGGAGGCAATGACAGAGTTTATTTTCTTGGGCTCCTTGATCACTGCAGATGGCGACTGCAGCAACGAAATAAAAAGACGCCTGCTTCTTGGGAGGAAAGCAATGGCAAACCTAGATAGCATCCTAAAGAGCAGAAACATCACTTTGCCAACTAAGGTCAGGATAGTCAAAGCTATGGTTCTTCCAGCAGTGATGTATGGAAGTGAGAGTTGGACTATAAAGAAGGCTGATTGCCGCAGAATCGAAGCTTTTGAGCTGTGGTGCTGGAGGAGAGTCTTGAGAGTCCCCTGGACTGCAAGGAGATCAAACCGATCCATCCTGAAAGAAATCAACCCCGAATGTTCACTGGAAGGACAGATTTTGAAGCTGAGGCTCCAGTACTTTGGCCACCTCATGAGAAGAGAGGACTCCTTGGAAAAGTCCCTGATGCTGGGGAAAATCGAAGGCAAAAGGAAAAGAGGAAGACAGAGAATGAGATGGTTGGACGGTGTCATCGATGCAACCAAAATGAATTTGACAAAACTCCGGGAGGCAGTAGAGGATAGGAAGGCCTGGCGAGCTCTGGTCCATGGGGTCACGAAGAGTCGGACACGACTGAACGACTGAACAACAACAACAACAACAAGTGGTGCCCTCAAAGAAGCGGAGCGGGCTGGCCAGAGGCAAGGGCGCTGAGGCCTTGTTGTCTCTGGGCAGCAGACTCCAGTCCCCCACGCACCTCCCAAAATGGAAAAAGTCATGATTAGGCCAGAGGAGCCACCACCACCACCACTGTCCCGGAGCCCCACAGCCAGACCGAGCCCAGGAGCAAGAGCTGGACTAGGGCACCATGGTGGGCGCACAGGTTCCGCCTGCAGCTTCTGCTTCTGGGCTTGATCTGGCTTCAGGGTTCCGGGGTACATTGTGGGGGACCAGAGCCTGCAGCTTCCTAGCACACAAGTGATTCTCACAACCCAGGTCCCCAATCCTGACAACACTGGAGCAAAACGCTCAAGAATAAGAGTTGCAACTTGGATTACACCTCACCGTTTAGAAGTAGTTAGTCACAAATATTAAGTTACTTGATTCCTTTGTACAGTAACTGGAGCCTAGCTAAGTTACATAATGAAGAATAACTTCTTTTTCTTACACGTCAAACTTTTAATTTTTATAGTTTAACCGGCAGGTAACCTCATGAAATGGTGGTAGCAGAGTTTCCTGAGCTTGATGGAAGTGACTTTTTTGAACAATGCCCATAATTCCTCAGGCAGCATAAATAGTGATTAGATTTTGGTGATTTTTAACCCCAAAAGGCAACTTTGTTTTTTCTTGCCAGAAATGCTATGTTTTGGTGGCTCATGTACATTGTGCTCTCTTGTGGCTTTTGTGACAAAATGGAGCAGGGTGTGTTTTAGAAGTTGTCTAAGCTTACTTGTGTTTACTAAAGTAACTTAGTGCCACATATTTCACATAACATGTAATTTTTGCCCTAAACTGGCTGTGCTCTATCTGAGGGCCTTTTTACACGACCCCTAAGATCCGCTGGCCACTTAAATTCGGACCAGAGATCTTAGGAGTTTGTCGCTCTTCCTCTGTCCCCACCCCCCTCCGCACTTCCTGGTTGCTGGCTGCGTGAGGGAGGGAGAAAAAAGAAAGAAAAGAATGCCGGTTTACCTCCATTTTGTTCCCGGCAGCATTCAGATCTCTTAAAGGGGCGGGGTGCAAAAAAAGAACAAACAGAAGCCAGGAGAGCCCCGCACTCACTATCCTTACACCGGATCAAATATTTGTCACATCCAAAAAGCAGGTACAAGAAAACTGCTCTGGGTCGCGCTAAAGTGGGCGGGGTCGCATTTAATTGTCTGCAAAGTCCGGAGCTGGTGGGTAAACATTTTTAAGGTCCGGACCTTGCAGCCATTTGCGGCGGAGCTTAGGGGTCGTGTATAAACGCCCTTAGTGTGTTGAAAATGGAAAAGCTAGAGCTGAGGAGAATTACCATTTTCTCATCAGTGTTGTTTACATTACTTCCAGCATTGCCTACAATTCAGACATATATAGAGAGAGTTCCTGTCCTTGTGTAACATCAGCTTGGTATCTTGACTGTCAAAATCCATCACCCCCTTTGAAACAAAGCAACTGTCATAACCTTTGTAGCTGCAAAGAAAACCACTGGAGAACTGAGAGTTTGTCGCCTCCACGATATGGTTTCTCCCATTACCTCCAGGTTGTGTGCATTCTTGATTTTCTTGGGGTTGCGTTCTTGGGCCATAAACCCGATGGACAAATTGTGACTCTCCAGGTTACATGGGATTCCTTCTTCCATCATCCCCTGCCATTTGTTAAATGCTTGGGAGGGGGGATCAAGGGAATTGCTGCCTAGAGGGCCACAAGTTCCCCACTCCAATGTAGACTGAAGTACAGTGGACCCTTGTATAACAAAAAGCTTGCATAACATAAAATTTGTACAACATAAAAATTCCGGAGATAGGGCAAATTTGCTTAACATAATCGCCTGTTCACTGGAAGGACATACTTTGAAGCTGAGGCTGCAGTGCTTTGGCCACCTCATGTGGAGAGAGGACTCCTTGGAAAAGTCCCTGATGCTGGGAAAGATTGAAGGCAAAAGCGAAAGTGGACGACACCTGATTGGGTTGCCCAAGAGTAGACATAAGAGATTTCTCAGCCTGGGATGTAGGTAGTGCTTTTAAATTTGGATGGCTGTCTCATCAATCAGAGGCTAAGAGTTTATTTAACCATATGGTGTATTCCTGTAGGTACAAACCTCTGGGAAATGTCATCCAAAGACATAACTTTCCTGAGCTCAGTCCCTTGATAGATATCTTCTATAACTCTCTTCCCCTCCCCATAACAATGTTTTTCCTGTTGCCTTTCCAGTTCATTCTGGGGGGGGGGGGAAGTGTCTGCATTGATCTTCAGGACTAAAAAAACAACAACCCAGAATCGGCATGGAGGCGGTCTGTTTCTCAGGACTTATAGTAAATTTGTAGAAGCCTGTTGGTCTTTTGAGTTGTCTAGGAGTCTTGATCAGGCCAATGGATGAAGAAATGGATAAAGAAAAGAACCCAATAAGTCTTCCCTCTTCATTGAACTGGATGTCTTATCCTCTTGTTTAAGGAGAGCTCAGGCAGTTTCCTGGAGCCGTGATGGGGCAGGCGGAGTCTTGTTAGGATTGCCAGGCCCAGAGCTGGTTCTCGGGGAGCCCTCTCCTTGGCAGCAGTGTCCGCAAGGGTTAATGGAGAGTTTGCTGTGCCTGCAGACAGTTAGTGACATCTCGCTGACAACGCCACACTGAGCTTGCTTGGCTGCTGCCACCATTCCCCCCCCCCCTTTCCTGGCCATTTCAGCTGTTTATTTCTTGGAGAGTTCACAATTGGAATTCTTGACTGGAAGAGTTGGCTCACCTCTCTGGCCTTTGCCCTCTGGTTGCTGTGGAAACCGGATCCCGTGTAGGATTCTGATGTCAGGGTGGCTCAGTCTGAATGCACAAGTCCTTGAAAAGGCAGCTTCAACCACCACCCTCCGACGGCCGCCGCTTCCCCCCCCCTCCTTCACCCCTTCCTTGCCGAACCAAGAACCAGCTTCTTGGCAGGAGGAAACGGCTCTCCCTTGGAGGAGCATTGGCTTGACACTTATTGGCAGCTTGCCCCCACCCCACCATGGTCCTCAGCACCACAGCCCTTGGAAGAGGCACAGAGCAACCTTTGGCCTTCTCGATAGGTCCACAAACGAATATTGGGAAAATTACTGCCACCCTCTGTCCCTGAACAGACCTGATTTCCATCCGGTTTTTGGAAACTCGGCATGGAGACGTCTGGTTAGTGTTTCCATGACAGACCGCTAGGTAGAGCTGGGTCGAAGATGCTGTAGAACGGTTCCTGCTGTTCAGAGTGGAGACAGCCAATGGGCCAAAGAATTGAATTGAATGCAATTTATTGTCATTGTATAAATACAACGAGATTAAAAGTGCCATCCAGTCAGTCATTCACACAACCCAGCATAAAAATCCAAGACGTAAAATCTACAATTTAAGAACAAACCATCTATACACATACTCCACCATTCACATGCTGAACATCACTTACACTCATTAAAACTGACATAAAAACCAAACATACACACACAGCCCTACACTCTTTCACCTGGTAACATTCATACCCAATCCATAAAAACTATAATTTAAAAAACAACAACAGCCATACACAAACCCCCATACAATATATGTGTAACACATTCAACACTAATGTTACCCATCAATCTTTTAGCTTTCAAATACAGTGGTACCTTGTATAAAGGAATTAATTCATTCCAAATGAAATTCTGTTAAGGAAATTTTTCTTTATACAAATTTCCCATAGGAATGCATTGAACACGGAGTAATCCCATTTTTATGTTGTACGGATTCGCCCCATAGGCGATTCTGTTAAGCAAATTTCCCCTATCTCCGGAATTTTTTATGTTCCACAGATTTTATGTTATACAAACCCTTTGTTATACAAGGGTTCACTGTAGTAGGAGATCTGTGAGAGATGTTGCCTGGAACATCTGGATGGCAGAAGGTTGTGTGGTGGCTTTTTTTTTTAAATCCTGCTTTAGAAAACATCGTGGTAAATGAAGACCAGATCCAGGGAGGGCAATTAGGAAACAATAAGGCCATGTGGTTGACCAAACTGGTCAGGATGTCTTGTCTGGGCGGTGGTTTCCTGACAAAGATAGGAATCCGCAGAGCAGCTGGGCATTGCAAGCTCTGTAGCAACTGGGCCTGATTCTCCCAAGCTGATCATGTCAAAAGGTGCAGCGCTTGGGCCAATTATTTCCAAGCTGCAGCTCAAAAGAATTCCCCTCCGGCATGGGGTTCTATAGATGAAGATGGAGAAGAGACATCCTCAAGCTGAACTAGAAAGCGGTACAAAGCAGATGACCACACTGAGCATGATAGTAGCATAGGAAGAGCAGAAGGGAAATGGGAGGTGTTTTATTTATTTAGCTTGCTGTATATGGACTTTTCAGAGCAGAAAGCTTTGATGGTAACATGAGGTGACTTGCAACAAAAGGCAAACAAAAAAGTAGTGTGTGCTGCTTATATACCATCCCATAGCATTTAATGGTTGGATGGTGTCATTGATGCAACCAATATGGATTTGACAAAACTCCGGGAAGCAGTGGAAGATAGGAAGGCCTGGCGAGCTCTGGTCCATGGGGTCACGAAGAGTCGGACACGACTGAACGACTGAACAACAACAACAAAATAGCATTTAAATCCCTCTCTGGGCTGTTTAGAAGTCATTTTGCAGACTATACATCCCGCCCCTGCCACCCCCCCACCACCCCCGAGTGGGCTGGGTACACATTTTGCCGACCTTTGGAAGGCTGGAAGGATGAGTGAACCTTGAGACTGGGATGGAATCTCAGGTTGGGAGCAGACTTTTGGCTGCAGTACAGCTGTTTAACCACTGTGCTATGAGGCTCCTATGAAAGCAGTATTATGAAATGAGTTAGGGATTTTAAAAAAGGATAGTTGCTTAATATTTTAAATAAAAACATAAAAGCACGCCTAAAAGGAGTGGAAGTTAAAATGCTATTATGGAACAACATTACTCAGTGAAGAGAAGGCTGTGGAAACATCAGGTCTTTTAAACAGGCAAAGATGGAGCTCAACACATATCCTACAACAAGGAGTTCTATAGGAACATGCCACTCTGCTTAGATTCAAGATTTATGTCTGTCTGTCTGTCTGTCTCTAAATAGTTGGATTATTTGGGTGCCATCCTGAAACATCCTGAATATGTCTCAATTATACTAGACTGTACAGTAACCCCCCATCTATCACGGGGGTTAGGGATCCACCCGACCCGCGATCATTGAAAATTTGTGATATGCGGATGCAGGTCGGGTTGGGCCTGGGGGGAGGCGGTGTGCAATGTTTAAATATTGTGTTCCACTTCTTCTGACCCCCCAGGGTGCAGGGCAGCGGCGTGCGATGTTTAAAATGCTTTTAAGCAAGGGAGCCAAGCACTTGGCTCCGTTGCTTAAAGGCATTTTAAACATTGTGTGCCGCTTCCCCCGACCCCCAGGGTGCGGGGAGCAGCACGCGATGCTTGGCTCCAGCTGATTGGCGCTGGGGTGGAGGAGAAAAACCTTTTGTTTCCCCATCCCAGCGCCAATCAGCTGCAGCCCAGGACTTGCGTCCCTGGAGGCATCGTGCGCTGCTCTTCCGTGCCTGGGGGGTCGGGAGAGGTGGTGCACAATGTTTAAAATGTCTTTTGGGTTCCACTGTACTGAGGTCCGACAATATAACAGGACCACAGTATATGAACTGCAAAGGGGCGGGGGACCACTGTATATTGTCCCTCATTACTGTAAGCCGCCTTGCGTAATTTTCCAAGGAGAAAGGCAGGGTAAAAATACTCTAAATAAATAAGTAATTTAAAAAAAAAACAGCATTCTAACACACACACAATGCTTGGCTAACAGGCTCTGGAGATAACAGTATGCAATTCCAAAGCTTGTTACCCCACAATGTCTTGCATGAAAATAAAGTCAAGGTTTTTGACAGATGGGGTTAATAGGCAAGGGAGAGCAAATTTACACGGATCTATGAAAGAGGCTTTATTCTAGTCCATTCCTATATAACATGTATGTAACATGTGATTATCTATGATAAATACAGCAGCAGGGGTTCCCCCCTGTCATGCAGCTGTACATAGCTTTTCTGAGGTTTCTTTAGAAATGAAATGCAGGCTGTATACTACTACTCCTTCTTGGTATTATGTACTACAGCAAGCATCTGAATCGGTCATTGAGAGATAATGGGATGGAAGGGTGAGAGAAGTACTTTGATGTTTTCTACCTTGTTCCTATTTCCCATTGCATACTTAAGAGATAGTCATCGGCCTTCACCAACTTGGAACCCATCGATGATGCATTGAAATGGAACTCATCATTTGCAACCGACATGTCCAGTGAGATTTATGAGTGATCCACATTGAGGAGATGGTGGATGGCAGCCCTGCCACATGGTTAAATGCAAGGAGCCCAGTGGCACTGTGATTAAACAGCAATACTGCAGCCAAACCTCTGCTTATGACCTCAGTTCAGGAATAGGTATCTGGCTCAAGATTCACTCAGCCGTCCATCCTTTTGAGTCCAGTAAATTGAGCACCCAGCTTGCAGGTGCAGGCAGGGTGTGTCCTGCATAATTAAAAATAGTAAACAACTCAGAGAGTGTTATAAGTGCTGTGGAGCAGTATATAATCAGCATGCGTTGGCTTTGGCTTGGCTTGGCTTCCAGCAAGTGTCACTAATCTATCTACTGTTACCATCCTTCTACGTTCTTGTTTTTGCCTCTGTATTGGTGTGTCTGTGTGTCTGTGTGTTTGCATGCCCACACAAAGAGACAGGTAATTGTAATTTGTATGAGTGGACCCTGTGCCACAAATCTCTAATTCTCTGGAATGTGCTTAAGACAATGGTTCTCAACCTTCCTAATGCCGCGACCCTTCAATACAGTTCCTCATGTTGTGGTGCCTCCTTGCCCTGCTTGGAAGAGGCCACAAGCCCCCTTTGGCAGGCCACTGCCGCAGGTGCCATAGAGAATTTCCCTCTACAGGTACCCTCAGGCAATCACAGCCTCCGGTTTCCCTAACGAAACGAATACCGAACCCCACTCTGGAAGAGAAACGAATTGAAACGTAACAGAAATTTCTGTTTTGTTTCGTTTCTCCATAGGAATGCATTAGCAATACATTCCTATGGGGAAAACCCCATGGTTCCCTCCCATGCACCAGCGATCAGCTGTACTGCTGGGCGCTTGCAGAAATAAAAAATAAAATAAAATAAAATAAAAAGTTAAAAGCGCCAAGCACGGGCCACGCTAGAGCTGGTTGGGGCTTTTTTAAAAAGCCCTGATCAGCTGTAATTCGGGCTCCCTGCTGGGCTTTGCAGAAATTAAAAATAAAAACATAAACATAAAAAGCACTGATAGGGCCTTGGGAAGTTCGGAAAACAACAAAACAACAAAACAAAACAAATTACAAAACGAATGTTTTTAAAAAAATGTTTTGTGATAAACAAAATGAACAGGGAAGAAATGAAAAACGAAACACCATTTTGGCGTTTCGTGCCCATCTCTAATGGTAAATAATGGATTCTTAAGATCTTCTCAGCCACAGGGAAGAATAGGACGTTCCCTCTTTAATTTCTTTCCATGAGTGTGTATCCCCCTCCTCACAAGTGTGTGCCTTGTTTTCCTTGCCTTCATCCAGTCTCATGTAGCATAGGAGATGACTTTGTATTGGGTCTTTTTTTGATTGACTTGGCAACTCCATACTTAGTAGCAAGTCCTGTTCAGTTCTCTGAGACTTATTTGTAAAGGAGTGTGCCTAAAACTGGTTGGGTTTGCTTCTTTTTTCATTATGGATTAGTGTGGACTGTTCTTATGTGAACAAACAAAATCATGTTTTTTGTGTTAGGAAAGCCTGGATCCTTTACGCGGTGATTGAGCATGGGAGGGCGAGAAGGGGCAATCAGAGGAAGACATGGGAGTAGCCGAGCTGCTCTGGAGAAGAGGAAAGGGGTGAGTTAGATTGAGGATCCCACTAACAGAAGAGAAGGCAGGACAAAGGAGTGGGAGGGGGCAGTTGGTTTGGGAAGGGGGAAAGCTCCCTGATCGCAGAATCAAAGATGGCAGAGAAAGGATGGTGCTTCCTGATGAACTTGAGGCTGCTTGTGCCTTTTCTTCTTGTACTTCTCCATTCCACCCCCCCCCCCGAAAAGCTGGCCCTTCAGAGGTGCAGTCAAGGGAAAGCAGGGGTGGGTTGGTGTGAAGTCACGGCTAGTCTCTCTCTCTCTCTCTCTCTCTCTCTCTCTCTCTCCCTCCCTCCCTCCCTTGGTCAGAGGGGAGAAGAATGCTTTTCATTCCGGAAAGGTGAGCAGGGTAGCTTACACTCTCGGTTTTGGAGAATTAGGCACCCTTGCCTGTGCCCCTCCTTCCCAGTGCCCTTGCCTTTGCCTTGGGGTGCTTCACTCCTCCCTTCCTCCAGCAGGCCGAGGTTTTTCGTCGTGGGTTGCAACTGCTTGAACTAGTTCTGCAGATCCCCCTCCAGGGCAGGGAGGCTTGGAGGAGGACGGAGGGCTTCTGTTTTATTGAACAGTCAGGAGGGCCGTGTCCTTTTTGGCACATGAGGGGCCAAATGGGTGATGAAAGGCAGGTGGAGGGGGGCTTTTGGGGGGATGGTTTTGTTTTCCATAGAGAGTTTTGTCTGGTGGAGGTGGGCAAAGGGTGCCTACCCTGGATAAGCTCCGTTCCCACCCGGAAAGCTACTGCCTCTTGTCACTTCATAATGAGATCAATCAGAGATGGAATCAGGTGTCGGCCACAGAAGCTTGCCGGGTGGTCTGCCATGGGGCTGCTGTAACCATAAAGGAGGGTGACCTTCGTGTAGAAGGCAGCCTTGAAGTCCTTGGAGGAAGCAGAGGTGGAATCCAAAGGTGGTAACTTTCCTCTTGCCTTGCATACGTGCAAGCAAATACGTAATGTCTTGTAACCCGGTTGTTCTCCGCATTACAAAAACATAGATCTTCTCAAACTTAACTTTGAACTAACTCTTGGGCAGTCGTAATAAATTTATGCAGATCTAAAACAAGTGTTCAAAACAACAACTTTCTAAACATATCAGTTCTCTCTTTCTCTGCCTTTCTCTTAGCAGTGCCATTTTATATACCTGCAGGTGATTTTATGGGTTGGGTGTGGCAGAGAGAATACTATTGAGTTTCCTGTTTGGGGGGAGGGAGGGAAATAAGCCGATTGAGAATATCTTCTGAGCTATTTCTAAAGGTTCTCCAATTTTGCCTCATTTTCCCATCAACCAAGCCCAGGGAGACGGAATTCAGGCTACCTTCCTATGCCTAAATGTCTCAGGAAGCTCATGTCCATTGCTTGTGATTTGGTTGATCCTGAGAATCCTACTTCCACATTTCCCTTCCTTGCTCGTAGCACTTTGGCCGTTACTTCACGAAGTACTTCTCTTCGCAGCGTGATTGCCTTCGCTGTGAATCCGAAGGCGGTCACGTGGTGGTCACGTGGTCTCCATTCGCCCCCACCCCTATTTCCGTGTCCTCACGGGGCGAGGTTTTAGGATCGAATCCAGTACTACCTCACGTGCTCCCTTCGCATTGGGAAGCTTACTTGCAACGTCCGGTTTCTGCTTTCTTTTTAAAAAAAAAAAAAAACCACGGCGTATCGATGCATCGATACCCGGCTGTCATTTGCGGCAGAGCTGAATAACTGTATGTTCCTTTGTTTTCTACTCCCGATTTGTATTGCTTCGTCCATTGGCGATGTGAAAAAATTGCTGTTCTCCGTCAGGGTCACTAGGTGTACCAGCACACAACATTTGTTGTGTATACCATCGCTCCTCCAAGGAATATTGTAAGCACAGAAAGCAAGATCAAAAGAACGGGTTAACCAAAATATCGATGCATCGGCATTTCGGAGGAAAATTAACTAAAAAAAAATATTTACAAATAATCAGTGGCCACACGTGACTTTGGATGCGAAGCGGGATGCGAAGCGAAAAAGATTCCCGGCCTCCGGCAGGGGAATCACTCGCCCCGCTTGGAGCACGGTTTAGGGGGCGTGGTCGGCGTGGCGCCGCATCCAAAAAGGAGGAGCGTGCGGACAAAACCGATTGATTCGCGCAGAAATCACGGCTCGCCGCGCAGCGAGAGGTTCGTGAAGTAACGGCCTTTATGAGACTTTGTAGCAAGGGGGTCAGGTGGACATTTCTGCATGTTTTGGTTTATATTTTTCCTAGGGTACAGGCCTTTTCCCTCCAAGGTGTACATTTGTGTATGCATTTTCTCCTTGACTGAAATGTATGTGTGCACATCTGCTAAAGCGAAGCAATTAAACGGTGTGCATTGGTTTGCATATAGTTTGATAAGGGAAAAAATTACCCAGATGTTTGCCCTTTCTTCACAGGACAAAAAAGATACTCTTTTCCAGAAGCTGAAAAAGTACATACTTTCTTTCTAGTCTTACAGATCACAAATTAAATAAATTTTAGGTGATTAGAATTTATTGTCCAGGGGAATATGCTGAGAGACATTTTGAAGGAGCTGTGATGTATTGGCAACCTATCTCACCCTCTTGACTGGTTCAGGTTACTTGCTATATGCATTCTAGGTGAAAAACAAACTAACAATGAACAGATTTAAAGCACAAGAAGTGAAAGGCTAATTTGTTTATTTTAATGTGAGCTTTTGTGGACAAATCCACTTCATCATCAGACATAAGAAAGAAGGAGATATGACACGGCCTATATTCAACATGGTATCCAAGAGCAGTGGTCAAAACACAGAGACAGTGGTTTTATTGATAAGGAAGTCTGTGGGTGCCAAGCATAAGAATTCTAGCTTCCAACCCTTCCCAAGAGGCAGCGCTCGTGCCAGGCATGGCTGGATTTCCCCCCCCCCTTTGCGCCTCCCCCAAAGCTGCAGCATCGTCAGCAATGCTTCTTGGCCAAAGCAGGGACACATTCCCCCCCCCCCCGCCGCCCTCTGATTTTCTGTGGGGAAGATCTCGCCCGCCTGCCTGCCTGCCGGCCTACCCACTCGCTGCTGCTTTCTCCAGGGCTTCCTTCCATGCTCCTGGCTTTCCTCCAAGCGGGCCGAGAGAAACCGGACCCCTTCCCCACCCCCTGCTCCTGGCCCAACTTGCCCCTGAGGCGTAACCTGAGCTCAAAGCATCTCCTCACCTCTGGCCTCAGCTGACAGTCTCTGGTTTTCTTACCACAGAGTGTTGGGGGGGGGGGCTCTGCTCCTTTCTCCACCCACCCCCCCCTTTTTTTGATGTCTCTCCATGTTCTCTTCCTCCCCCCCCCCCCGCCACTGTATCCCATGGTCTTTTCTTCCCTATTTCCCTTCCCTCCTCCTCCCTTTACTATCCAGCTCTCCCCAAATTTTCTTCAGGGCTGCTCAGACTGATCTGGCTTGCGATATCTCTTTATCTGTGCCTGAAGTCTCCCTGGCTGTTGTCCATCCTTCTGCTCTCCCCCCCCCCCCAGCCCCAGATGCCATAGAGGGCAAAGTGTGTGTGTGTGTGTGTGTGTGTGTGTGTGTGTGTGTGTGTGTGTGTGTGTGTGTGTGTGTGTGTGTGTGTGTGAGAGAGAGAGAGAGAGAGAGAGAGAGAGAGAGAGAGAGAGGGAGGGAGGGAGGGAGGCAGGGGGGAACCGACCTTGGAAAGCTGTAAACACAGAATCCTTGCCCTCATTTTAAAAGACGGCTCTGTCCAAGTGAGGAAGCAAAGCACACACACACACACACACACACACACACACACACACACACACACACACCGCCCTTGCTTCTCTGTGTGCTGGTTTGCCGCTGAGCATCAATCTTCCCGCTCACTGCCTCCCTTAGAAGGAGAAGGGGAATAAATGGCCACTTGCGTTCCTTTTCCCTTCCCCAGTTTGTGGGCGGCCTGCGCCATGTTGGTGGGGGCCAGCCACCTTGCTCATCACAGAGGACTTCTCCGGGGGTTGCCATGCCAGCCATCCGGACCACTACTGGGCAGTTGGCTGCTCCAAGACGAGGGTGGTGGTGGGGCGGCGGGCAACCTCAGGAGGTGGCAGTGCTTGCATCACCGGGACGTGACCTTCCCCTTTGCAGCGATAAGCGCAGATGCCTTGGCATCCCGCGGTGCCTTTTACCCCGAGCCTTCAGCAGGCTCAGAATGTACTGTGGAGCCGCTTGGCAAAAAAAGAAAAAGATTCCACTCGAGCAAGGTCTTGGAGGAGAGGCTGGAAATCTCTGGCATGAGATCCCACCCACTCCTCCTCCTTTCTCTTCCCCTGTCCCCCTTCCCAACTCCAGACTTCCCGTGCTCCTCCCGTGGGGCGAGCGCAGCCTGGCCCCTCGGTTTGCTGGCTGGCATTTCTGCTGTGCTTTCCCTCCCAAGACGCTCACTGCAGCAAAATCCTCTCTCTCTCTCTCTCTCTCTCTCACACACACACACACACACACACAGAGAGAGAGAGAGAGAGAGAGAGAGAGAGAGAGAGAGAGAGAGATTTGCCTCATGGTCACCAAGCGCTCTCACACCATGCCGTTCTGCACCCAAATGCTCTAGTCTAGTGTCTCTCCTGCCCGGAGCGGAAACTCTTCTCTGAATCCAGAGTGCCCTGGGCAGTGGCCAGCCAAGTCTTCCGTATAGCAAATATCGCTCTCCTCTCCTCCACGAGAGAGTATCCCCTGTTGGTGATGATTGTGTGATTGCCAGACAAAGAGTTAGGGGCCTAGCTCTAGGGGCCTGCCTTGAGACGTACACAATTAGGCAGGGGGTGAACCAAGCAGATAGAGGGAAGGCTCTTTTCCCTCTCACGCCACACCAGAACCAGGGGCCATCCACTCCAGGGGAGGGCTGGGAGAGTGAGAACAGTCCAACGAAAATATTTCTTTACCCAGCGTGTTGTTAGTCTGTGGAACTCCTTGCCACATTACGTGGTGACAGTATATGGCCCAGATGCCTTTAAAAGGGGATTGGACAGACTATAGGCCAGGCCTGCCCAAAGTCCGGCCCGGGGGGGGCGGCGCGGGCAAATCGGCCCGCCAGGCCATTCTGAGTGGCCCGCGGCTGGCTGGCCCACCCCTCCCTCCCCCTCCTTCACCCCATGTTTTTTTAAAAGAAAGTAGGTGGGGCTTGCAGTGGGGTGGCAGGGTTGGGGAGCAACCGGCCCCTGACACATTCTCAGCCACCAAATCTGGCCCTCCTTACCCTGCTATAGGCTATAGGTTACAAGCCATGATGGGGATATGTCGTTATCTCCAGGCTTAAAAGGATGGTAAAGTATCTCAAAGTGCCAGGCACAGGGGAGTGGCGTCAAGAGGCAGGCACTGTATCTAAGTTGTCTCATGTGCTGCCAGAGGCATCTGGTGGGGCCTCTATGGAAGCTGGACTAGATGGGCCCTTGGTCTGATCCAGCAAGGCTCTTCCTATGTTCTTATGCTCTTATTATCTCTGTTCTTCCTGCCCCCTCACTTCTCCCACTCCTTTTTCAAGGTAGGAAGGGAAGAGATCTAGAAACTCCTGTAACAATCTTTAACATTTATTTGGTACATGACAAAAGTTTATTTTTTTATTGTTGGATGAATGTGTACAGTGATGCCTAGGAACAGGTAGCTTCCCTTGCAATAATGTTTGTGTTGTGGTCAGCCACTGGTCCTCCATTTGCCTAGACTCAGGAGGGACAGCCAAATTAGCCAATGATATGGGATTCTGAAGGTGGAACCTACTGGCACACTCATAAGATTGCAAGAAGGAAGCTGTCCACCACAACCATCTGGTCCATCAAGCATCTTTCACCCACATGCTCCACTGCGGTCAACTCGGTCTCCCTAAAGAGAGCATGGGATCAAGGGACATCTGCCATCCACCATTTATTGCTAATTTTATGATGATGACATTGGATTTGCAATCCTGCCTTTCTCCTGGGGAATTCATAACAGCGTACGCTTCACTCCCACTGTGCTGTCATCACCATGAGCCTTTGGGTCAAGCCAGCTTGAGACAATGAGAGACGCAGAATGAGTGATGTGTGTTGTGCCCTAGGTCAGTCAGGGGTTTCATAGCTGAAGTGGGGACTTTTGATTCCCAGACCACCACTCTTGAACTAGACTACCTCATTGGTTGAAGTATGGGGTGAAGAGGAAGAAAGAAGTAGCTGCCTATAAATATGTGTTATCTAAAGCTGCTTTGCCACCTTGAAAATACTCGGCATCAGATACAACTGTACAGTAACAACCCTGCTGCTTCCTTCCTCCTCTAAGACAGAAGAGCCTGGCCAATTTCATCTTGCCAAAAACTTTACATCTAAGACTAATCTCTTGGCATACCCCATCTTGCCACGTTTGGACTTTGGGTAATTGCCTTGAAGAAGTAGAATTTATCCATGAAGGCTCACAGTGATTTTTTTTGTTTATGTTTGACCAGTGGCCTACAGACTATTCTTGCATATAATAAGTAAATGTTTCCTGAAACTGAGGGCCCAGCTTTTGTTAATCTGCAGCTTCTAGTTTGCAGAGCATTCGGTGTGCTAGCTTGGGCTTCTGGCGGCTGTTGTCATGTGAATATCTGGAATTTTTTTGGGGGGGGGGGCTGGGGAACTAGATTTCCCAGAATCCCCAGACTTCACAACCAAGCTCTGTTTTTCAGAACAAAAAGGATGCATGGCCTGCCTGTGGAGAGGAGACAAAAAGGCAATGTTACTTCCCTTTTAAGGCATTTTTAGTTTCAGAAAAGCACTTAGCTTGGGGGGGGGGAAGCACTTAGTGGTATGAAGCTACAAGTGGTGAGTGCAAGGTGGGTTTGTCTTCCCCCACCTTTGCTACAAATAGAGACAGAGAGAGAGCACACCAGGCCCAGACTGTCCCCACCCCTGCAAGCAATTGGAATAGATCCAGTTTTAAACAAACAGGTCAGCCAGTACTCGGTGTCTTTGAACTCTTCCCGATTCAGAACTCTAATGCGCACGTTGTCCTGGTTTACAGCTGGAAAGACCCAGGCAGAGGTTTTGCTGCTTCTATTTGCATCAACCAGATCACATTGTCGGGCTAGGTAAATCAGGTGCATTGATCTGCAGTTGTGCGAATTTTATCTATTTTTGGTGAGGGCTCTTGTGCCTTTGCCCCATTTTATTTATTTATTACATTCGTACCATTTTCTTCCAGTGTCCTCCAGGCCCTGTTCATGACACTCTTGCGGCCTGGTTTATCCATGCAGAATATTCCGGTGAGGGAGGTCAGCCAGAGGCACTGGCGCCCAGCAACCCAGTCAGTTTCCCCAGCTCACGGGGGAATTTGACGCTGGACATCCCAAACCCTAGTCCGGTGCTGTAAGAAAAGTGCCACTCTGACTTACCACTGGCAGTGTTGAAAAGGACCGGAGGGAGCTGGAGTTGCAGTAGTAGTTGAGAGGGCTTGTATCTACCCCACCACTGCTCCGGGAACTTTGGACTTCTGTATGGTCAGTAGGACACTGCATGCAATGCCTGTCGGTTGCCTCTAAAGATGGGCACAGCCCAAATGAAGAACCAGAAAAACTGACCCATCGGGCCGGTTCGTAGTTCAGCCTGTGGTTTGGTTGGGGGATTCTGTTTTGCCGAAGAGAAACAAAGCACGTCACGCTTCAGCAAAAGGAGGTGTTTGCCTACCCCCTTCCCATTGCCTCCCACTGCCTCCCACACCTCCCTACCTGTTCGTGCTGCCACCATGGGGGGGGGTCGACTCCAGGAAGGGAAGCTGGCCTGATTTCTAAACACATGTGCAAACCTACCAGCTGGCCTGATGTTGGTGCGCCTGTGCAGACCTACGAGCTGGGCAGTAGGCACAGGCGCAGACAGATCAAAGGAATCTTCTCAGCTTCTTCCTGGCTTTTTTGCATTTATGTTCAGCATTGCCTATTGCCATTCTCTATCTCTCTGCTTTCTCCCTCCCACTAGGCATGATAGGAATCAAGGAGCTTCCAGGACCTTTAGGATAGCTGAGATTGTTTTGGAGCCTGGAATGGCCTATGCCCTGAACTAGATCTTTTGTGTGAATGCAGCAGTTAAACTGCTGTCCTGCAGTCAAAAGAGCTGCCTTGATGCCTTAAGCACATCTGATCTTGCCTGATCTAGGAAGCTAAGCAGGGTCAGCCCTGGTTAGTAGTTGGATGGGAGACCACTAGGGAATACCAGGTGCTGTGGGTGCCTGGAGTAGGAACTGGCAAAACCACTCCAGTATTCCTGTCAAGAAAGCTTCATGGACATGGGGTCATGAAGAGTCAGTCACGACTGTAACAATGAAACACACACACACACACACACACACACACACACACACACACACACACACACACACACACACACACACACACACACACACACACACACACACACACACACACTGCAGTCAAAATTCTGCCCACGACCTAGGGTTCAATCCCAGATAGCCGGCTCAAGGCTGACTCCAACCTTCCAAGGTTGGTAAAATGAGTAGCCAACTTGCTTGGAAGGAGCCATGCGTAGCCTGCATAATTACAGTGGTATCTCTTAAGACAAATGGCTCATAAGACAAAAAAAAACTCGTAAGAAGAAAACCAATTCCGGGAAAATTCCCTATGGGATGCTTCGCAAGACAAAAAACTATTCCGCATGTGCTGAAGGAAACCCCCCCCAGCTATTTTTGTCTTTATTCTAGCCTCCAGAACTGATCAATCCATTCCCAATGCATTTCTATGGGAAACTGCGTTTCATAAGACAAAAATTTTTCTTAAAACAAATTGACCTGTAGAATGAATTAAATTTGTTTCAAGAGGTACCACTGTACTTGTAAACTTCCCAGAGAATGATTTAAGTGCTCTAGGCTGGTATATAAGCAGCACACTTTGATTTTTGCTTTCGTTTTAAAGGGTAAAACCCAAGCTTTCGTTCTGTAATTAAAAGACAAGCACAGAACACAATGTATCCCAGTTTGGAAATGGATGTTTATTAAATGTAGCTTACAGTTGCTGTTTAGTGGTGGCAGATGTGGTGCAAATTTATCTGGAACAGTGTCCCCAAGGTGTGCAAGGTGCAAAAAGCTATATCTCCACATGGAGTCGTAAACACACGGTTGGCATGGTATATGCAGGACACTAGCAAGCATTAACTAGGTAGGGATTGGGATAAATGGGCCACTTTTCTCCATTTGATTCTTTTCGAACTCCTTTCCCAATCCATTCTGCATGACCGACCATTAAGGTCAGCACCGAACACCTCGCTCACGTATCTTCTCGTAAGATCAGTCAAGTTGGGTGGCAAGAGAGACGGTCCCTTTTGGGTGATGGCCTTGCCTTCGTCAAGCTCTAATTACAGTAATTTCACACCACCAATGGGATGTGTCCCATCACTTCTCCTTGTCTCAGCTGTGCCCTTCTGGGCAGCTAAAATTTATTTGAGTGAAAGGGCTTACGTTTCAAAACTCAGGCTTAAGACGAGGACTCCTTGTGCTGCCAAATATTGGGGCGCGTTCCTCTGCACTTCGCTGTCCCCCCCTTTGGCTTATGAAGGTCCCCAACTTCCTGCAAGGGCATGACGGCAAGGGTTTGTCATGTGAACTCCCGGCTGAGGAGGTGGGGTGGGTGGGTGGGTGGGTGAGTGAGTGAGTGAGTGCCGTTGGGGGGGTTGGAGGCAGCCTGAGTGCCTCTCGCTGTCACAGTCACTTACGTTTGTTTCATGCTCTCCCCGGGTGGTGTTCATAGTTCCGGCGGCCTCTCCTCCCTCCCCCAATCCCTCTGGCTCCGGAGCTTCTCTGCCCGTCTCCCTTGGCGCTCCGCAGCCTCCTTTCTGTCCCTGTGGGCAGCTCTTAGCCTTCTGCACGAATGTCTTCAGTCTCCCAGGAAACCGGATCTTCAGCCAAGAGTTCCCCTTCGATCCTCATACCTCAAAGAAGAGAGGGAGGGAGGGAGGGAAGGGAACAGCAAGTCTGGGGTCATACATCCATTCTGCCCTGTTGGATTCTGCATATCTTGTCCAGCCAGTTTCTAAAACTGGAACAGGTCTTTCTCACCTGTGTCCTTCCTTGCTTCTCTCTGTCATTCCCCACCCCGCCCTCCACCCCCAATTCATTCTACTTTGCTGGCAACCCATCAGAATATCAAAAGAGACACCCAAGCGGTGGAGGGAAGGAAAGGATCCTGAAAAATTCTCCCTGGGCTGGTAAAACCTTAAGGGAGTGGGTGGGAGGGGGGGGGGGAGCTAGCTTTCCTTCAAAAGACAACTGAGCTCTGCCACAAAATGATGCAGTGTTAGAACTGGGCTTTTGAACCAGTGAGTTCTCACCTGCTGTGAACTTGCTCCAGATACTTCCATACGTTTCTCCCCCTATCTGGATTTCATTCCTCTGCCCTGTTCTGTTGGCCACAGAAAACCTGTTCTGGCTTTCTTTCTCTCTCTCACCCTTCCTTCCTTCCTTCCTTCCCCCCTCTCTCTGTCTCTCTCCCTCCCTCCCTCCCTTCTTCCCTTTCTTTCTTTCTTTCTTTCTTTCTTTCTTTCTTTCTTTCTTTCTTTCTTTCTTTCTTTCTTTCTTTCTTTCTCTCTCTCTCTCTCTCTCTCTCTCTGTCTCTCTTCCTTCCTTCCTTCCTTCCTTGTTTTTCTTTCTCTCTTTCTCCCTCCCTTCCTTCCTTCCTTCCTCTCTCTCTGTCTCTCTCCCTTTTCTTTCTTTCTTTCTTTCTTTCTTTCTTTCTTTCTTTCTTTCTTTCTTTCTTTCTTTTTTCTTTTCCTTTCTTTTCTTTCTCTCTCTCTCTCTCTCTCTCTCTCTCTCTCTCTCTCTCTCTCTCTCTCTCTCTCTCTCTCTCTTCCTTTCGCAACATGATTGATCCCGAAGAGTTGGCCTCATTCCTGTTGGGCTCTCTGAGTAAGGAGTGGCACAATGGAGAGCAATATGGATTGGGGAAGGAAGAAATGGAATGGAAGCCACCTGAGCCATTTGGCACCCATCCTTGCTGGAGCATAATTCACCAAGGCCTGGCAGTTCTCACTGTGCCTGTGCCTGTGCCTGTTTTGTCTCGTTGCCCCTTGCTGCAATATATCCACCTGTCTTCTCTCTTCTCCCCCATTCTCTCCCACGTTCCTAAAGACTGCATTGGAGCAAAGAGGCCTCCTAACGTAAGCTCCCTTCCTTGTGCTAGATCCTCCCCATTTCCAACTTCTGCCCCTCTCTGGCCCCTTCACGGCTGCTCCGGTTGCCCCTGGGCTGTTTCCTGCTGGAAAGCAGCATTGTGACTGTTTAGCTCTTAAAGACGCTTGGATCAGGCACTTCTCCATCAAGTCCGCCCAGCAACTAGCCTGTGCTGCTAAATTAACTCTCTGTATCCTTTAGATAGGAATTGCACGGACAGAGAAAATGTTGCAAGACAGCATCAAACTTCAGAGGCAGGAAATAAAGCCCCCCCCTCTCTCCTTCTGCTTGGACTGGCCCCTGTTTAAAGCAAGGATGTGGATTAGACCACTTGGCCTTCCAGGGGTTTTGGACTTCCAACGCCCCGCAGCCGTAGCCAGCATGGCCAGTGGCCAGGGACTCTTGGAGTTGTAGTCCAAACATCCGGGTGACGTGCGATTTTCCATCCCATGGGTTTCTGGAGGAGAGACTCTGACCTGCAGCCTGTCTCAGGATGGCCCTGACAGCTCGGGCAGCGCTCAGGATTTGTGCAGGGAACTGTGACTCAGTCCTTGAGTTCGCTTCATGTGTGCACAAGGCCTTTTGGCGCTGCCTGGAAGGCCAAGATCACAGGAAGGGCCATGGCCAAGGAGAGCAAACAGGACTGCCCAAGAAGGGACCAAAGCGGGTTTCAAGCAGCTTTCTTTTTTTTTAATCTCTTGTGCTGAGGATGGGTTTGCCCAAAACATAAATGGCACAGGCCGGGCAAATGCAGCCCAAAGTACCCCCCCCAAAAAAAGACCCTTGTTCCTTCCAGGTTTAGTGGACAATGATTTCAATCTTCCATAGCTCATGATGGGACTTGTAATCCAACACATCAGGAAACCAAAGAGGAACCAGAGAAAGGCATTCTTTTTAAGGGAAGGTTTTTTATATTTATTAATTTGTGAGGTGTTTTGCTTTGAGAAACACTCCCCCACCCCTGGCCGGTTTTTCTTAAGGCATATTTCCAGGGCCTTCGAATAATGCAAACCTCGTCTTTTATGAGGGACAAAACCTGGATGAAAACTCTCTCTCTCTCTCTCTCTCTCTCTCTCTCTCTCTCTCTCTCTCTCTCTCTCTCTCTCTTTGTGCAAAGCTCTCTCTTTTCGATTGAGACTTTGTGCTGGCAGGGAGAGGTGGGTGGATAAGCAAGCAAACAACCCTCCTGAGCATTGGATTTTCAAGATTTTGCCAGCCAGGATTTTGGGTAGAAGAGAAGCTGAGAAAACAGCAAGTTGCTTTTTCAGGGCTCTCCCTGCTGCAAACCATGCAAGGGGAGAAATCTCAGCCCGAGGGAGCAGCCGGCGTTTGCGTCAGCCCCATTAGTAGCTAGGTGTTTGGTGGCTGGCAGGGACAGAGAGGAGAAACAGAACCATCCCAGGAAAGGCAGGGAGGAAAAGGGGAGGGAGAGAGAGAAAGAGAGACAACAAAACAAGAAGCAGGGAAGTCCCCAGCAGAGGCAGGGAGAACAGGCTTAGCCATCAACGTGGCATTCTCAAGAGGAAGTCGGTGCAAAGCATGATGGGACAAGGATCTGTTGGAAGAGAGAAGCAGTGTCTCTCCCCCCCCCCCGCCCGCCAAGGTTGTGGGGAAGGGACAAAGCTGGCACTGGAAGGCAGCTAAATTTAGCCAGTCTCCCTGCTAGCTCTTGTATGAACGGCAGCTTTCGGGTTTGAGACGGCCGAGGTGCGCTCTTTCAGCAGCCCATCTGTCGGCTGATATCACAGCCGCCTTCCTTCTCTCTGTTCCACCCCCTCCCCCATTCCGCCCCCTTGCGAATTCTCTCTGAAGGCGAGTGGGGGTTACCTATATATGTTGCAGAAAAACACGGTGTGTGCATGTGCTGTGTCTCTGTGTGTCCCCATCTTCAAGCGCATGCCTTGTGTTTACATGCAGTGGTAAGCTTTGCAAAGCCTTCAGGGGGGAACGGAGATGCGCATCTCCTACCAGTCTCATGATTTCACTGGGCACACATTTGATTTCACCACCCACCCACCCACCTACCCTTTCCTTTCAGGAACTCTGGAGTTATGTGCAAAGTGTGTCAGCTTTCTTTCTAGCCAATCTCAAATTCAATCTCAGGCTCAAATTCCAAAAAAAAAAAACTGACCCTGTATTTATTTATTTATTTATTTATTTATTTATTTATTTATTTATTTATTTATTTATGCATTTGTATACCACCTGTCTTCCAGAGGAACTCCAGGCGGTTCACCACAGCCACAAATTGCAAGAAATATACCATTATAAAAATATAAATAGTCAAAACAAAAATCACAAAACACCTAAGAAAAATAAAACTAAGAATAGCCAGCAAGGTGGTTTTCTTACCAGGACTCACACAACTAAATAACCAAATAACCAAAACATCAAAAAAATCTTTTGGTATTTTCATTGCTTTGTTGGTGGCTATACAGTGGAGTAGGAACTGGCAAACCACTCCAGTATTCCTGCCAAGAAAACTCCATGGACATGTGGTCATGAAGGGTTGGTCACAACTATGGGCCTTTTCACACGACCCCTAAGATCCGCTGGTCCCTTAAATTCGGACCAAAGATCTTAGGGGTTCGTTGCCCTTCCTTCCTCCCCACCAGAGAAAAAGGGGAAAAATGCAGCTCACCTGGAGGAGCTTCCTGGAGCTCTGTTTCTCTTCCGTTTCTCTTCTGCTTGCTTTTTTCCCTCCCACCTCTTCTCTTAAAGGGGCAGGAGGCAAAAAAAAAACACAAGCAGAAGCCAGGAGAGCCCCGCACTGACCAGATTAAATCCAGACCTGGGGATTTTCACCCACCTCAAGCAGGTACAAGAAAGTACAGCTGGGTCGCTCTTAGGTAGGCGGGGTTGCACTAATTGTCTGCAAAGTCCGGAGCTGGTGGGAAAACACTTGTAAGGTCCGGACCTTGCAGCCATTTCCTGCGGAGCTTAGGGGTCGTGTATAAAGGCCCTATAACGACACCACACACACACACACACACACACACACACACACACACACACACAAGGAATTACATGATTCTGTTAAGCAAATTTCCCCAAATCTCCGTAATCCCTAATCACGACCCATTTTAGTTGTTTTATGATTTGTAAGCAAACAGATTTTTTATGATATACATACAAACCGTTTGTTATATGAGGGTCCACTGTATTTAATTTAGTATAGCCAGTTATTTACCATCTTGCAGGATACGGGATCTTTGGTGGCTCAAGAACAACAAATTTTAAACAGTATCAAACTCCTCCTGCACATTAAAAATGTACTTATTTTTAAATCAAAGGTGGGTGCACATATCTCCTCCAAACTGTGTTTATTAGAGATCTGCTAAGGAACTTTGTTGTTGTTGTTGTTCAGTCGTTCAGTCGTGTCCGACTCTTTGTGACCCCATGGACCAGAGCTCACCAGGCCTTCCTGTCTTCCACTGCCTCCTGGAGTTTGGTCAAATCCATGTTGGTTGCATCGATGACACCATCCAACCATCTCATTATCTGTCGTCCTCTTTTCCTTTTGCCTTCGATCTTTCCCAACATCAGGGACTTTTCCAAGGAGTCCTCTCTTCTCATGAGGTGGCCAAAGTACTGGAGCCTCAGCTTCAAAATCTGTCCTTCCAGTGAACATTCGGGGTTGATTTCTTTCAGGATGGATAGGTTTGATCTCCTTGCAGTCCAGGGGGACTCTCAAGACTCTCCTCCAGCACCACAGCTCAAAAGCATCGATTCTGTGGTGATCAGCCTTCTTTATAGTCCAGCTCTCACTTCCATACATCATTACTGGAAAAACCATAGCTTTGACTATCCTATCCTGACCTAAATTCCTTGGACAGAGACAAAAGGCTAAGGAACTACTCGGCTTTAAAATCTGAAAGGAGAGAACCAGTTGGTTATTATGAATGGAGTGGATCCCCTTGGCATCCAGAATCAAAAGAACGCTTGCAGTTGCTATACATAGACAATATACGGTGCAGAACACAAGCAAAGGAGGAAAAAGCAGTTCACCTGTGAAGTCTACATTTTGACTACGGGGAGGTGGGGGGGACAATGGGCAGCTAGGCGCAAATGCAGTTATGTTCAGGATTTCAGCTGGAGATGAAATCCCAAAGAGAGCAGAAGTGGAGAACCTCCCCAGCCTTGGTTTTCCAGGCTGGCCCTCCTGTCTTCTCATTGCACGATACCGGTTTCTCAGCATGTGTATGTGGCTCCCTCTTGTAAAAGTTTGAAACGCCTCTCTTAAGGCTTGGATATTGGCGGTAAAGGAATATGCTGGTATTTAGGCCCTACCCTTTAGTCCCACCCACTGCTAGCATTTGGCTCCGGAAGATCTGAATTTCCCCTTTGGGTTGAAAAATAAAAACCTTGCACTCCTAAAGTCTTCATCTACCACCAGCACCAGCACCGCCTCCCCCTTCTGGCCTGTTTGTACATATCAACAAGACTTGGTAATAGCATCGCCAGTTCAGGCTCATTGTTTGACGTTTGCTTGATGCTCCACAGTAAAAAAAAAAAAAGCCAGCTCATGTGTTTGATAGGCTACATGCTTCTTTCATCTGGCATTTGGTTCCAGACAAATTGTCATCATCTCTTTTTTTTTCCCAGCAGAGAGCCCACTAATTCCCTATGAAATGCAAGCTTGTGTATGTGGCTTGATAGTCTGCCTTAACCCAGCCCTTCTTCTCCTCCGGCGGCAGCGGCAGCTTCGGCGAGGCTGCGGATCAGCTCCAGGTGCTCGGAGCTGGCTTCGCCGAAGCCGCCGCTGCTGGAGGAGAGGAAGAAGGCAGGAGCAGTTTGGAGGCAGCCGCCGCGATGCTGGGTCATGGCTGCCGCCCGATTCCGGGGCCTTGCACCGGGGCTCCGAGCTGTAAGTCGGAGCCCGCAATGCAAGTCAAACAGGCTCCTTGTTGCTGCAAGTCAAATATGCTGTAAGTCAAGCAGCATGTAAGTCAAGGTTCCACTGTATATGGCTTCATTTCTCCCTACTTGATTCTCACAAGAAGCCTGTAGAATAGGCCAGGTGGAGAAGAGCGCATCATCGGTCCAAGATCACGCAGTGACTTTCACAGCTTAGAGAACCTTGATCTTCTCAGGTCTTAGTAGACCGCTCAAAACCATGCACCACACCGAAATGACACGGCATGACAGTTAAACATGGCAAATGACATTTGAGGCCCAAATGACTTCAGGGACCGCCTTGCCAGAACCAAATCATCCTCTTTTACTGCGAAGGTCATATCCCACACTGCTTCTCTGCCCATCCACCCACCCCGTGCCTTTTTCATTCTCACTACTCAAACAGACCCGTGGTCCCTGCTTCCGAGAGCCTCCCCAACCAGCAGCCAAGTAGCCGTTCCAAATGAAGAAAGGGGTGGGGAGGAAGGGGGAGGGAAAGGCACCCACCCCAAGTTAAAATTGATTCTTCCAGCAAAGGAAACCCAACAGCTTTGGGGACTCTTGTGGACCCATTACCTAAGATGAATCACTTGCCATCTGTTTTCTTCTCCTAATTATACATGCAAAACAAAAGCGATTCCAGCAAATAGTAAAGAGTGAATGAGAGGAAGAGTGATAAGGAGGTAAGAGTCAAAAATGTGCAGTACGAACAGCAATGCCCCAAGGGAGATGCTTCTGAAACGCCTCCCCCAATGGCCCAAGACTTAGTTTTTTTGGGGGGAGGGGGTTATTTTCTGTCTTGCGTGTCATCAGTGCCAGCGCTCAGATTCTATTTATGGCGATTGGGAAACAGGCTCAGAATTAAGAGTGACTGAGTTTGGGGGTACAAGGTAAACAGGGTGAGACTTATATGGGAGATATTTTGAAGCACTTTATGGGGGCCTGATTAGGAAAGGCATTCAGGAGTAGCGAAGGTATGGTGAAGTTATCCCCAGCACACTTGAAAACAGAACCTTTGGCTCTCCAGGGATCCCTTTGGGTTCCAGCTCCTGTCATCATCGCCCACTCGCAGGGTGGATGAGAATGGTAGACCAGCCACATGGTCTATGATGGTTTGTGTTGTGCTTATTTTATTACTGTTGTTGTTTTGAGTGTTCTGAGCTGTACAGAGTGGCCGTCTGGTCAGATGGATGGGGTATAATAATAATAATAATAATAATAATAATAATAATAATAATAATAATAATAATAATAATAATAATAATAATAATAAATACACTGGATTTTGTAATACAACACTTCCCAAGCATTTAGGACTACGTGATGTATCGGCGAATTATGTGAGCAAAGCCACCTTACTGGGATCTGCTCGCATAATTCGCCGATACATCATGTAATCCTAAACGCTTGGGAAGCGTTCAACTAGTGATTTGCAATACAAAATCTAGCGTAGTTATCTTGTCTGCTGTGTGATAATTCAATAATAATAATAATAATAATAATAATAATAATAATAATAATAATAATAATAATAATAATAATAATAATAATAATAATAATAATAGCAGCAGCAGCATCTTCAGGGCCTTAAGTTTTCTGCTTCTGCTTTAAAATTCTTTCTTTCTTAGACCATAACACACACCCAGTCTCCTCCACCTCCCCAATACTTAAACAGAGTTCATGTGAATAGGTGGCTTCATAGTCAAGTAGCACCAAGCCATGTATGGACTGATAAGATTAGTAGTTCTGGCTCCTCCTAGTGGTCACATTTTTCTTTCAGGGATTCAGACGTTCTGGTGCAATTACAGTATCACAAACGGTTTGTATAACATAAAATCTGTACAATATAAAAAATTCCAGAGATAGGGGAAATTTGCTTAACAGAATCGTCTATGGGGCGACTCCGTACAACATAAAAACGGTCGCGATGAGGGATTACTTTGTTTTCAATGTATTCCTATGGGAAATTTGTATAAAGGAAAATTTGCTCGACATAATTTCATTTGGAACGAATTAATATCCTTTATGCAAGGTACCACTTTATTGATAATACAGTAATGGTGGGCTGTCAAGTCAGTTCTGACTTATGATGCTTTCTAGGTATAGGGTCCTCGGGAGTGGTTTTTGCCATTCTCTTCTTCTAGGGCTTGCCTATGGCCGTACAGGCCGGCTCCTCTGACGTTGCACAGTAATGAATTCAACACCCTGCATGTAGTTCTGCAGCCAGACGCTTACTGAGTTGTCCAGGCACCTTGGGTGCAGTTAGGAGCTTGTAATTTATTTATTATTTATTAATTAAATTTATATACCGATCCATCTAACTACACGACTACTCTGGGCGGTTTGCGAAATTGAACAGAAATCAAACCAACAAACAATAAAATGGGTAAACAATCCAATAAGTAAAAAATATAATAACTTAATAAACAATCTATATCAAACCATCAAACAGGAGCAAGATGGGCTAGGGACAAAAAGAGAAAGTAAAATACAAAACAGTGAATCATTAATACAATAGATTAATACCCATGAAAAAAGCTCTCTGTTTCAATATACTGTAAGTGAGTTCCTTCAAATCCACCTATATTTTCTTTCAGGATTGTAGTGTTTTAGTGTTTTTACTGTACATCTAGTTGTAATGCATTTTACCAAATGTGTGCATTTATTTGAACATAAATTACACAACATTCCCCCACCAGCTGAAACACATTTGTGTTTGCTTGTTTGTTTTCAGTTTTAAACTTGTAATTGTTTTGTCTTGGAAATGCCTTGTAAAAGTGCACATTCCTGAGGCAAGGTGTGTTTTCCTTTACTTTGTTCCTTCCTTCCCGACAAGTCTTAGGAGGTGCAAAAAATGCTTCCCCCCCCCAATTGAGACAGCAAAATCCAGCAAATTTCAATTTTCAAATTTCAGTACTACTTGTTTTATCTATTTATTTAAAATATTTTACCCTGCCTTTCTCCTTAAAAGGACCCAAGGTGGCTTACAAAAATTAAAGGACAGCATTAAAAAGCTAAAATCAGTATCTAAATATTTTTAAAAAATAATGAAACAAGTATGATATTAAAAGTGGTCAATACAGTATTAACAATGCTAAAAGCACATTTAAAAACAACAGAGCACAGCAGGTCATTTTTAAAAAAGTGACAGAGGCAGCAAAAAAAAAGTAATGGACAGATTAATGGGAATGTAGGACCTGATTATAAGAACCAAAAGCTCATGCGATTCCCCACGTTGCTATTCTCTGGGATGAGACAAATGCCCACAGGAAGTCCATTAACTCTGCCCAAGGAAGTCAACTTTCTTTCTTTGCTGCTTGCCATTAATTGAGATCCAATGGCATATGAATTCTGGATGTTTTGTTGATGTATTGTGAATTCCTGCCACTGGAGACATCTGGAGGCTTGTTGGAGGATGGTGCCAGGCTGGTCAAAGAGGAAGGTGCCTGAGGACACTCCCCAAAAAGTTTCCAGATGCCGGTCGCTTCATGACTGGAAAGACGATGAATCTTCCCGATGGATGACCATTTTGTCTTGCGGTTGCTGCAGTGCAAACAAACTTCATGTCGGGTCCAGTTTACTGAAATGTGTGCCGTGGTGTTTTCCGCTTCTTGGTGGCAATGTCAACGCGCCGTTCTTGTTGTTTTCTTTTTTTCTCTCTCCCCCTTTCTTCTCCACTCTCGCAATCTGGAATGGAGCATTTGGGCTGCTATTCTTTTTTTTTTTCCCTGGGAAAAAAATTGGGGGAAGGAAACGATTAGGAAAACAGAGTGATGGAAAAATCTGGGAAGAGAAAAAGGAGCAAGCAGCGCTCAGCCAAAGGAGCCTTGCACCTGGCTGTTCAAAAAATCTCAACTTTCTTTAGATATATTTAATTTTAAAAGTGGTGCTTATGAGGAACGACCGTAATGATTAATCATTCATCTCTAGACCGTCAGAGTGTCTCTCTCTCTCTCTCTCTCTCTCTCTCTCTCACACACACACACACACACACACACACACACACACACACAGAGAGAGAGAGAGAGAGAGAGAGAGAGAGAGAGAGAGAGAGAGAGAGAGAGAGAGAGAGAGACTAGCCATGACATCACACCAGCCCACCATTTCAAGAATCTTCACTGAAGGCTTGTTCTCTCGCCGACTGCTGGTTCTCCTGCTGAGCCAAGCTGGCATGCCGTGCTCTCTGGGATCCATTAACACCCACCCACCTCCAAACTTGTAAACAGCAGAATGGTTATTCTCCCCAGGCAAAGGCTTGCTTGCCCTTCTCCTCTTGTGGGGGTTATCACACTTCTGAGATCTGGGGATAAAATCAGTGTTGAGGATGAAATCAATTTTTGTTTAGCATCTGGAAAGTGTGCTTTCGTGCCGGTGCACCACCACCACCCTGCACACGCACACACACACACATGCACACACGCACGCGCGCACACACACACACACACACACACACACACACACACACACACAAACTCATCTTCTCCCAGTATCTTTGAGGATTGGAAAGCTTAGCTTTAGAAGAAAATGCACCAGCTGCATTCTCAGGAATCTGAGCACACAGTTGGAGATGGTCCATTAACTTCTGTGTTGTTCACACACACACACACACACACACACACACACACACACACACACACACACACACACACACACACACACACACACACACAATACAACACAATACAACACAATACATGGGTTCCGGCCCTCTAGTTATTAGGTACATCTGAAGGACTCGGCGGCTTGTGTGATGTTTGTCAACTGGAACTGATCTCCTTGGGACTCTGTTTCCCATACAACCCTACTTGCACGTCCCCAGTAACTCCCTGTGCACTTCATTATATCTTATTATTCCTGAGACAGTCTACTCTGAGTGTTACCTAGGTATGAACTCCCTTCATTTGCTTGTGACTGCTAAGACATTTATACATTGTTTGCCAAAGCTTCTCTAGCTGTATTCTCGTCCTTTGCTCTCCATTATCTTGAGTCGAGAAACCTCTTCCGATTATATTCCTGAGTCAACGGCTTCCTTGCTTCCCTCCTCTTTGCTTTGCCTGGTTTAGGTACCCCCTCCCTAATGCCCACCTCCACCTGTTTCCTGGCAAGGAGGCCTCTTGAGCTTCTTGGCCTCCATCTAGTCCAGCCCATCCTGTTCTTCTTATGTTACGCTCACACCATTCTGCGTTCGGTTGCGTTTGGAGACTAGCTTTACTTGCTGGGAGGCATACCGGCTGCTTGCGGTGGAACGGTAGTTTCCCTTGTTGCAGGTGGGCTTCAGTTGGCCTTCCTCTGAAAGGCAAGGAATAAAAAACAGGCTCCCTTAATTAATGCCTCTGCACCTCTTTGGGCCTTTTCACACGACCCCTACGATTCACTGGTCCCTTAAATTCGGATCAGAGATCTTGGTGGTTCGTTTCTGTTCCTGCGTCCCCACCCCTCAGCACTTCCTGCTCCTGTCGGCGTGAGGGTAGGGAGGGAAAAAAGGACAAAAGAAGCCTTTACTAACCTGCCAGTGCCGGTCGAAGTTGCCACGAACCCCGTTACTTCCTGGTTCCTTCTCAAGGGGCTCTTAAAGGGGCGGGAGGCAAAAAAACAACAGACAAGCGAGGAGAGCCTGGCACTCTTATCTGCATCAAGGAATTTTCATCTGCTGAGAGCAAGTACATGAAAGGTGCGCTGGGTCGCGCTTATGGGGGTGTGGTCGCACTTAATTTTCTCTAAACTCCGGAGCTGGTGGGGAAACATTTCTAAGCTCCGGAGCTGGGAGCCATTTGCAGCGCAGCTTAGGGGTCGTGTATAAACGCCCTTTGTTAATCCAGGAAATCAGCTTTAGTAGGGAGCATCTTGGTGGAAAAGTCATGCTGGCTAGACTGAACTTATGGACCCACCATTGCCGCCATGTCATGTTAGAGAGCGGGCTACGGTGAGAGGCAGAGCTGCTTGAGCACATCTGAAGCTAAGCAGGGTCAAGCCTGGCTAGTACTTGGATGGGCGACCACCAGGGGATACCAGGTGCTGTGGGTGCCTACAGTAGGAAGTGGCAAGCCTCTCCAGTATTCCTGCCAAGAAAACTCCATGGACATGGGGTCACGAAGAGTTGGTCACGACTGTAATGACCAGGCGGGGCAGCGTGGGGGCGGATAACGGGGGACCGCGACAGGCGTGGGGGCGGACGGCTACGGGCACGGGGGGTGGGCAGCGATGGGCACAGTGGGGGGTGGACAGACGGGGGCGGACGGCGGGGGGACGGACGGTGGTGGCCAGCAGGGGGGGCAGCAGGCTGGGCAGCGCCCCCTCTCCATTTTGGCGCCCTAGGTAACTGCCTAGTTCACCTTAATGGACGCGCCGGCCCTGGTAACGACACAACAGCAACAGTGAGAGGCAAGCAGCAGCACTGTGAAGGGTGCAATAAGCTAAGGACATATTGAGTCTCAGGATTGGACGGAGCTGGTTTCCAGATGTATGGCCACCAAACTCCCAAATTTGGCAAAGTGCTTGAAAACCAGAACATATTGTCCTTTTCCCTACCCCCAAAGCCATCTTGCGTAAGAGGACCACAATGCCAATGCTATACGTATATGGTGTTCGATGGTAAAATGTTAGAGCTCACCCTTCATGGAAACTTTGGGCCTAGTAGGGGAAAAATGTGTGATTTTCATGCCACGTATATTTTATGTTTTAAAAGGAAAGTAAATTTTCAAGAACAAGGGAAAATGACATTGGGGGGGAGGGGGGTCACAATTTGTAAATCCCTTTTATTGTCCATGAGGGATGGGTGTAGTTACTCGGAAATGAAGAAGGAATCCAAAGTAACATCACCCCCCCAAAAAAAAAACATTTTACTGTACTTGCAAGCTTGAATCAGGCCAAGGCCTGACTGTCGTTAGTGGTGTGGAGAATGTGCACAGCGCTCTGTAGGGTATTTCTGTCTTCTTCCTTCTTTGCTCCCAGGGAAGCACAGGGCTCCCCCAAAGTGCATTGAACCCCCCCCCCCAAAAAAACCCAAAGAGATGGGAGGTCAGACACCTGCCTTAGAAATCAAAATGTAGAAATCCTGGTCAGTACTGCTGCCATTTTAGTTGCCTCCTCTGAAAGATTCCCAAATCTCTCAGATGAGGCAACCCCCAGCCTTTAAAAAAATTTAATCTGTGCTTCATGTCTTGAGGACTAGAAACCAGCATGTTCTAAAGGGAAAATCAAATGCTTCACCGTGTACCCAGGACCGTTGGCTATAATGAGCCGGAAGTGGCCACCTTCTGTGCTGTCCTGTCCTCTTCACTATTAGCCATAGACTGGGATTTCTTATCACCTCTTCCTCCTCTGGACTGCAATTACCGCTGTAAAGAATAATAATGATAATGTAAAGGATAATCATGATAATGACGATGATCACGATGATTGTGGTGGCAATGATGGTGGTGGTGGTGGTGGTGGTGACGATTACGATGATTGTGGTGGCGAGGGTGATAATGGTGATTAAAGTGGAGAGAAAAACAGGACCCTGCCCTTCCTTGCCCTCTGCAGCGTCTCTCCCATCTGGAACGGGGAATTCTTGCTTCTTCCTCTCGTCTCCAATCAAGGAAGGAAGGAGCTGCCTCCCAGGAGGTCCCGATGTTGAGTTGGGGGGGGAGGAGGAGGAGGAGGAGGAGGAGGAGGAGGAGAAAGGGTTAGACCCAGGGCGCCTGCACCTGCCATTTGCTGCCTCTGCGGAGCCTGAAACTGTTAAACTAATTAAAGATTTTCAGCACCAGGATTAATCCTTTTGCAGGGCGGTTATTGTGAGCCCAGGTAGTCGATTAGTTCACCAGGAGAGGATATTGGATTTCTGAAAGGCAAGTCAGCACTCTTTGGGGGCTGTTATCTTTCCAAGGCTTCAGGGGTCACGAGGTAGCAAGGAGAGGTGACTGCAATCTTGCTCCCTCACTCTCACATGCTCTCTCCCCCCTCTCTCTCACACGGAGTTGATGCTGCTCTGCTCTTGCCGATACCCATCTTAGCTCCCTTGCCGTCTGCTTTATTGAGCACCGCCTCCCTTTCCCTCCCATGTATTCCCCCACTTCCTCTGCTACCCCCCCCCCTGCAAATTCCCCTTTCCTTTCTCTTGTGAGGTCTCGGCTTCAATTTTGAAACACAGGCCATGGTACCACTAGCTAACACCCCGGGAAGGGTGAAGTCCAGCCCTCCTAATGCAAAACAGGTGGGCAGCTGCCTGTGGCCAGGCAGGCGGGGTGAAGGTGGATGCCCTGCAGAAAGGACCCTCAGTCTCCTACTCCCTCATAAGAACATAAGAACATAAGAAGAGCCCTGCTGGATCAGGCCAAAGGCCCATCTAGTCCAGCTTCCTGTATCTCACGGTGGCTCTGCTAAACGCATCTGGGAGCGCATGAGACTAGATCTCTGTCTCCTGATACCACTCCCCTGCCTCTGGCCCTTGAAGTACACCGGTTTTCCTCTCGTCTCCAATCAAGCCCTCGCCTCTCAGCTTTCCGCCCTCTGCCGGCGGCTTCTGCGACACCCCCCACCCCGCACACCTCCGGGGCCGAGCGCATGAAGGTTTGGCGCAGATGTCTGGGCTTGCCGCACTGGTGACATGTCGCCTTTGCCGACTCCTGCCCAGTCACCTACACCAGTGCTCCCCAACCTTTTTGTCCCCGCGGACCGGGAAATTTTTGAAAATTTTTCTGTGGCCCGCAGCTGGGGGTGGGGGTGGGGAGGGGGGGAGAATGCGAAAGGGGGGTCCGGCGGGGAGGCAAAAGGGGGGGTGAAAGCAAAGGATGGGAGGGAAGGAGGAGGGGGAGGCACGAGAGCAGCGGCGGCGGCACTTACCGGCTTGGGGCGTCGGGCGTGCCACTCCCCCACACACACACACGGGTGGGGTGGGGGGAAACCTGGGGCTCCTGGGCAGGCGGACTCCCGCCTCCTCCTCCGGCGCCGGGAGCCGCGTGCGGGTCTCGCTGCTGGCGCCCTGCTTGCTCCTTCTGCCGCCGCCGCCGCCGCCGTGGGCCTCCTCCTCCGCCGGGGAAAGCGAGCATGGCGCCAGCAGCGAGACCCGCGCGCGGCACCCACCCAGCCGCGCCGGGAAGCGCCCTCGCGGCACCGACAAGCCGCCGCCTCCTCCTCCTGTTCCTCCTCCTCCTTCTCCCGCCGCCGCCGCCGGAGGAGCAGCAGCAGCCCCCCCCGCAATCGCCCCCCCGCCGCCGCCGCCTCCTGCTCCTGCTCCGGTTCCTCCTCCTCCTCCTCCTCCTCCCGCCGCTGCCGGAGGAGCAGCAGCGACGGCAATTGCGGAGGGGTGGTGGCGGCGGCGGCGGGACGGGGGCGATGGCGGGGGGGGTGGCTGCTGCTGCTCCTCCGGCGGCGGCGGCGGGAGGAGGAGGAGGAGGAACAGGAGGAGGCGGCGGCGGCTCGTCGGTGGGTGCCGCGAGGGCGCTTCCCGGCGCGGCTGGGCGGGTGCCGCGCGCGGGGCGCCGGGGCCAGGAGCCGCGCGCGGGTCTCGCTGCTGGCGCCCCGCTCGCTTTCCCCGGCGGAGGAGGAGGCCCGGCGGCGGCGGCGGCAGCGGCGGCAGGAGCAAGCGGGGCGCCAGCAGCGAGACCCGCACGCGGCTCCCGGCGCCGGAGGAGGCGGCGGGGGCCCGCCTGCCCAGGAGCCCCGGGTTCCCCCCCACCCCGCCCGTGTGTGTGGGGGGAGTGGCACGCCCGACGCCCTAAGCCGGTGAGTGCCGCCGCCGCCAACGCCGCCGCGTCCCTCCTGGCGGAGCCCAAGCGGCCGCCGCCAACGCCGCCGGGGCGCCAGCGTTTGGGGGCGGAGTCGCCGGCTGGCCGGCCTTGGAGGAGGGGAGGGGAGGGGAGGAGGGAGGCAAAGGCGGCGGCAGCGGCGGCTCCTCCTGCGCTCCTCCAGCCTTCCTCCTCCACCGGCCGCCCGCGGGAGAGAAGAGGAGGAGGAGGAGGGCGGCGGAGGAAAAGGGGAGGAGCCTCCCCGGCCTCCCCAGGCGGCCCGGTGCCGACCGGTCCACGGACCGGCACCGGTCCACGGACCGGGGGTTGGGGACCACCGACCTACACGGTAGGGAGGCGAGAGGCCCCGTGGCAGGCGGGACACGAACAGTCCCGTTGTTCCAGCACTTTCCTTGGGAAAAGCAAAACATGCAGGGTCTTGAAAGGTGAGTGGTTGACCTGGCTGTGTAATTTCTGATCTGCACACATCCCATACCCGGAGTGACCGTTCCCTGCGCCAGCAGGGTGAGTCACAGCCTATTCTGGGGCTTTCCACTCCACTCCACTCCACTCCCCGACAGGCCTTGCTGCTGACAAGAAGGAGGAGCGGCTGTGCTCCAGGTTGGCAAATGAAGGCAAATATTTGGACTCCGTCTCGGCCTTTTCTCTTCACCTACTTGAGGTGACCAGAAAGGTGAAGCAAGGCTGGGTGGCAGGTGTTGGTCACCACTGGTGTTGGACTCAGGAAACGCGACCTGACAAGGATAGCAGAGTAGCAGATCAATATGCTCTCTCTCTCTCTCTCTCTCTCTCTCTCTCTCTCTCTCTCTGTGTGTGTGTGTGTGTGTGTGTGTGTGTGTGTGTGTGTGAGAGAGAGAGAGAGAGAGAGAGAGAGATATGAATTTCTGGTTTGCGTCCAGGAATGCAACTAGAATCTTGTTAATGAGCACCTGTTTGCCAACAGTCTTGTACATTTTCCCTTACACACGCATAAATCAGTGGTAGGTTTCTAACCTGTATACATTAAATTGTACACATATACAGCCAGAGTGGCATAATGGGTAGAGGGATGGAGTAAGACTCAGGGAAGACCATGGACACTCGCTGGGAGGGGTGGCTCTGATAAAAACCACTCCTTAAATAACTCACCTACTTTGAACATCCTATTTGGACAATTTGATGACCTACGAACAAACAAAAAAGGTTACAGCACAGTCTATGTATGATGTTTCAGTGAGAAGTCTACAGGAGATCTTTTGGGTGAGATTGGGTTGTGGCAAGGAGTGGTACTTGGAAGTAGCTTGTTACCATTAGCAGTTTCTGGTTACCACTCACTAGTTATTTGGAATTAATTCCCTGAATCCAATGATGAGTCTGTACCGGAGCAGACACACTGAATGGATGGGAACGTGGTAGCTTCCACTGATCCAGTGGATCTACAGTAGTTGGGATAAGAATTGGATTTACTTAAGTCCAAGAGAGGATACAATCATATCCATTGATAGAACCATATACAGAATGTGTACATTTTTTTTACTCTTGCACAGGGTATGTGGCTCCACTACTTGGGTGTGTTTCTATAACATATCCCAAGAGCCTGCAGCATTCTGTTGCTGTTACTGCTGCTGCTGTTGTTCCTGTTGTTGTTGTTTTTGAATTATCAAAATTATTTTTAGATGTAGAAAAAATAAAGTTTAGGTGTGTTTTTTTTTAAAAAGAACTCGGATCCAACTGTAGTGGACAGCTAGAGAACTTTTGCCCTCTGAAACATTGAGTTCCAAACACTTACCCAAATGTCTTACTTTCCTTGATTCAGTGTGAGGCCTGTACAGGACTTTGAAAACCTTGTGGCTTATGCCCACAGAACTCCCACCCACCCCTCAAGCCACTACAGCCAGTTCGGGGAGTTCTAATCCCCAAAAGAATGTTCTTTCAAGCTCTAGTCTAGACTTACACCGAAGGGATTACAGCCTCCGTATTAAATGGAATCGAGTTTCAGGCTCAAGCAAAGCAGGGAAATAAGAGAGCGAGCAGGGTGGGGACACCTTTCCATGCCCAGTGTGCCCTCAACATTACACAGTCCACAAGGGAACTCTGCCATTAGTGGCAATCGGCTCCAGGAGGTCCACACAACAAAATCCTGATCAACCTCTGAGACCCAGGAAGCCATAACTGATGAAACCTTCCCCGCTTCCTTGTATCATTCCCACCATTTCCTACTGTTCCTATGGTTTTTTTTAATTCCAAAGACCAGAAGGACTAGCAGGGAGTCCAACCTAAACCTGTGGGTTATGATGGAAAGCAGCAACAAGGGATGGCTGTGAGTGTTGTGGGGCCTGCGTACACACAGTAGCACACACATGCCTCTCTGTGTGTAAATGCTTCCGTGGCTGTGTGCAGAGACCACTTAGTTGGATCTTGTGGTCTTTGTTCCTGTTTGTGAATCATAGCCACTGCTCGAGCATGCTGGGATCTGTGGATGCGACATTTTATGTGCAGTTTGCACGTGAGTCTTGTGTGTGTCCATTCTCTATGTTGTGGACCTACTGTGATTTTAGGCTTGGGCACACCCCTGAGCAAACATTCCTCTACCCCAGCGTGTACCATCCTGTCTGTGTGTCCCCCCCTCTTTCATGCACATGTGTTTGTTCCATTCTGGAGCTCGGTTTCTGAGTGCTTTGCACACATTTGTGTGCGGTTTCCTGTGCATGTGTAACATTGCCTTGTGTCATAGAGTCTCCAGGTTGCACTTTTGGATACCTGGGTGTTGTCCTATAACACATTAAAACACTGTTTGGCATTTGCAGCTGTTTGCATGGACATGCACCACAGCCAGGGAGGATGGATGCCGAAGGATACCACGTGGAATTAATTTCAGTTCCCTGATTATCCTTTATCCCGCAGGAAGGAAGGCTCCTGGGGCCTGCCTTGTTTTTTCAGTCCTTCCACGTTCCACTTGAATTGAAAGGGAAGCAGGGGAAGAGGAGAGGGATGTTGGAGCCCACCGACCGTAATGAAAAGCCCTCTGTGGATTGCTTGCCTCTGTTGATCTGTCTCTCCTTCCAGCTCTGGGCATTTTAGCAGATGCAGCTGAGACTAGACCAGTCTTTCTAGTACTGTGTTTCCTTGTTCCACCTTGCCCTTTGGTGTAACTTTACACCCTCCTGCCTAGCAACAGCAGCTCCACCCTAAGGTGGACCTCTGTGTGTGTGTCATGGGAGACTGGCGTGCTTGTCGTTTTCCTGCCAGCTTTACAAACTGCAGGGAGAGAAAAGGCGGTGGGACATGGACTCCATCACTGGCCAGCCTGAATATCTTCTTTGCTGATAGGTTGGTACATGAAGCTGGGTGCATGGTACAGGCTGATTCAAGAAGGGATGAAATGTGTGGGGAGTAGAGAAAGGAAAGAGAGGCTGGCGCACAACAATGCCAACGCAGAAGCTGAGCTATGCCAGCAGGAAGGCAGAGGTGGTGACACGACCGGTCTGAGACTTGCCGCTGCCTCAGGCCAAGCAACAAGGACGATCTTCTCCCACCAACCAGAATGAAAATAGGTATTAACAGAGGCCAGCCATGGTATCTTGGATACATTATAAAGCAAAAGCACCTCTTCCCATTCCTCCCAATAAAAAACATCCAGTCACACCAAGGCAGACCTACATGTATATTTGCTGCCCTTTTCTCTCTCTCTCTCTCTCTCTCTCTCTCTCTCTCACACACACACACACACACACACACACACACACACACACACACACCGCAAAAGAAATGTTTCAGCAGTGCAATTTTACTATGTACCTTGCCTAATAATCGAACTGGACTACTAGGGATAGAAAAGGGAGAACACACACCAAGGTTGGATTCAAGATGAAAAGATGGATTCAAGATACAGTGCAGTATATGGAAATTGATAGGTGATGATCCAACACCAAAAACAGGCAGTTGTATGAGATAAAAGGGATGAAGGCAACACTCATTTTCGGAAAGGAATGAAATGGTGATTTACGGTTGTTGGACAGTTTGGGAAAAGCCAATAGGGTGTAGAGATTATTGTACTGGTGTAGGACGGATGACAGTGCAATTTAAATCCATATGAAACTCATGGTGGGACTTTGGACCACTCTCTAGCGCTCGCCTTAGACTACCTCCAAAGGCTGTTACAAAGATAGAACAAAGATAAAAAAAGACCCATGTAAGCAGTCATGGAGTGGACCAGGGCTAACAGGCTCAGGCTCAACCTGGAGAAGGCAGAGGTTCTGTTCTTCAGGGCGTCCTCCACCGGGTACGGTGACCCTCTCCCCAGTTTGGGGGGGGGTATTACCCTCCAGCTGGCGGAGAAAGCAAGGAATCTGGGTGTGGTCCTGGACTCGGCCCTCTCCCTGGAAGCCCAGGTGATGGCCGTCTCCAGGACTGCCTTTTTCCATCTCCAGCAGATCACCCAGATCTGCCCATACCTGGATGAGGCCTCCCTGAGGACAGTTGTGCAGGTGCTTGTGATATTGAGGATAGATTATTGCAACACTCTCTACGTGGGGTTGCCCTTGACCCTTATTTGGAGACTAAAGTGGGTACAAAATGCAGCGGCTACATGGGTGGTTGGTGCTGGTAAATATGACCGCATCACCCCAGTTCTGGCTCGTCTGCATTGGCTGCCTGTTGCGTCCCAAATAAGTTTCAAGGTACTGGTTTTGATTTACAAAACCCTCCATGGCCTGCAACCGGAATACCTGGTGGAGCAGATCTCCCAGAGGTCAACTGAGGCCCATCCCACCAGACTGTCGCGGGCACTCTCACTTTGGTTGGCCATGCCCAGGAAGGCCAGGAAATTGGCTGCCCGAAACCGGGCGTTCTTTGTGGCTGGCCCCTCACTTTGGAACCACCTGCCAAGTGAGTTGCGCCTTGCTCCGTCCCGCCATTAGTCTGTTTTTTTTCACCTTTCTTTTCCTCCATTGAGACATACTTGCCGCCATCATTGCTGCTTTTTATATCATTTTTATTTTTATTTTTATCTTTATTTGATGTTATTGTTTCATTTTATTGTTGTGAACCGCCTGGAGCTCCATGGGAAGATGGGCGGTATAGAAATACAAAAACAAATAAATAAATAGTGAGTCCATCTCATATATTAGTTTCACCCTTTGAGTTGACTTACTGAAATAAATGAACATTTGCACAATATTCTATTTTTTTTAAGTTTTTCCTGTACAGTGGACCCTTGTATAACAGTTTGTATAACATAAAATCTGTACAACATAAAAAATTCCAGAGATAGGGGAAATTTGCTTAACATAATCACCTATGGGCCGAATCCATACAACATAAAAATGGGATCACTCTGTTTTCAATGCATTCCTATTGGAAATTTGTATAAAGGAAAATTTGCTTAACATAATTTAATTTGAAACAGATTAGTTCCGTTATACATGGTACCACTGTACTAGCATCATAGATAGTGCTCATTTCTGTTCCTAGAATCTGACACCATTTCTAAGTATCATTTGTCCAGCTATGAAAATGCTACAAGTGAGTTTGTGTCTTCTCTCCAGGCGCTTAATTTGGCAACAGAACATCTGCAATGGCTGTAAATCTGTGTTCTTCCTATGAGATTCCCCTCAAAAACCAAACCAAACCAAACACACCAACCTTTAAGGGCATGCCCGAGTCGGAATCCATCACTGTAAAATCCCAAGAAGTGAAGTAAAATCTTTTCGTGGCCCATCAATGTTTGAGCTCAGAAATGCCGAAACTCTTTACATTTGGATCATGCCCCAAGGTTTGCTCTGGCTTTTGAACCTGGGAGGTGTGAGATAAAAGTCCCGTTTCAGCCAGGGCCCACTGGGTGGCCTTGGCATGTAAGGGCACCGTCTACCTGGCAGATGCTCGTGTGCCTGGTTTTGGCAGTGCTTCACTCAGCTAGAAATGGGATGTCTCGCTTGGGAAGGGAAAAAGACAAGCAGGTAGCCAAAAGCAGGGAGAGACCGTTCTGGAGCACACGTCTGAGCGGGGCTGCATGCTGAGGCACACAGGTGGTGGGCTTCCTGGAGGTGCATGGATTAGGCACGCTTCCTGAGTGTAGCCGGCCTCCGAAAAGGACACAGTGGTAACTGTGGCCCCAATTGTGGCATTTCAGTTTTAATTCTCCGTCTGTGAAATGGGGAATCGCTTTGGTCTGTCTTCAGAATTCTCACCGGCTGCACCCTTATGAGGTGAACTTGGTCCCGCTACCAAGTCTCTGAGCTTTGGAAACACGACTTCTTCCATCGAGCTCTGGACCCAGTTATCTGAACAATGGAATGCAGTATATAGGAAATTTAAATACAGTACTTCATATGTCCTAGTTACTTCTGCTGAAGAAGTCAACAGTCCATCAGTGCCTGATGGTTTGGACTATAGCTCCCCAGATCTTTGATCATGGCTCATCTTGGTGAAGCTTATAAAGAGCTGCACCCCAAAGAACGAGAGAGAGAAAGAAAGAGGGGGGGATATACCCAGAGCACAGAGAGAACTCCTAGTTCCCTGAGCTCCTTGCCCTCTGAAGATGCCAGCCACAGAGTCTGGAGAAACGTCAGGAAGAAAAACTTCCAGAATACAGTAAAACAGGCCGAGAAACTCATAACAGGTATCAGAACTGGAAGATGTTCCATATTTGGACTATGACTCCCCAGATTAGCAGACAACATGGCTATGCTATGTGGGGAACACATGGAGCTGTCATTGAGAACAAGGATTTTTTCCTTCCCTTAGCTCTGGAAAAGCGCCCATTGACCTTACATACTGAAATGTAGAAGACACAATACACAGGCCTCAAGCAGAAACAGTAATAAGGAGAATTCTTGATGTGGTAGACCAAGGGGCTCCAAACTTTAGCCCTCCAGATGTCTTGGACCACAACTCCCAGAATTCCAAGCCTAGATTGCCAACAAAATTCTGTGGGAGTTGTGGTCCAACACATCTGGGGAGGCTGAAGTTTGGACACCACTGTGGTAGACCTTTCTTCTGATCACACGTCTCTGAACACGCTCCAGAATCTTCAGCTAGAACACATTGTAGCTGTGTGGATACTTGTGGAGGCACGGCGTTGAGAACTGGTAATTCTAATATGTACTGTATTGATTGCGCTGGTTGTCTGTTTGATCCTGATTGCCATTCAAATACTGCTTCCAACTTTTAAAATGCTACAACAAGCATGTCCAAACTTTGGCCCTCCAGATGTTTTAGGACACCCCCCAGTCCTTTGCCATTGGCAATCTGAGCTTAGAATTCTGGGAGTTGTAGTCCAAGACATCTGGAGGGCCGAAGTTTGGACATCCCTGTGCTATAAGCTAGTGCTCACGTAAGCTTGCTGTGCCCAAGGTGACCCTTGATGAGCCTGTCCAAGTACGAGCCAGCATTACAATGGCGCGGAGGGGAACATGAGATAGGACCTTTTCAGGGATGGCTTCCCATGCTTGGATTGCCTTTTCATTGGCTCTTTTATTTTCCTTTTTTGATGGTGCTTGCAGACATTTCTATTTCAGTTATCTTATGACTCTAGGTGCCAATGGTGTAGTCTATGAGTTGGATATGTTTTCTGATTTAATTTAAGCTATCGTTTTATTGATTGTGAGGGATGCTGCTTCCGAACGTAAAGCACTTTTAAGTCCAGGGTGAACAAGATCTAAATGCTGGCATTTGTATTGTATTCTATGAGTTGCAAATTATCATTTTGATGATTTGTATGCCTCTTCAAGAAATCTCTTTTGGTCATTCTCTCATGCAAACATAAAATAAATAAGTAGGCGACAGCGTTCCTTCTGAACAAGGGAACTGGCTAGCGATTCACGGTCACATTAACATTTGTAAACCAAGAATGAATCTAGATTTGCAATTCTGGTGACCACGAGTCAGGAAATTTTCAGGGTTAGATTGTAGAACTGTAGAACTCAATTTTTACCTTTGGGGCTGCAGCTTCCAGAATCCTCTAGATGGCATGTCCACTGCCTGTGCTATTTAAGGATTCTGGGAGGTGTGTTAAATTTTCTATGAAGAAAAGGAGGCATACATGAGCATTCATGTTTTTCACAAGGCAGGATTCCCTAGCCTCTTAATTTACTGTTCTATGTGAAGGCAAGCCATGATGACTAATTAGTTCAGGGCACAGGTGACATTTGTCCCCTGCCTGGTTTGCACTACCCAGTCACTGCATTACCAGCTGTTGATCTCCATAGGTTGTTGGAGTTCGACTCTAAGAAGGTGAAAGAAATTATGAGAGATGTGGTCCAACAGAATCTGGGGAACCACCGTTTGGGAATATCTGTGCTTTACTGACCTCTATCACAATAGAAAATTAGCACATGCAAGCAGTAAGTGTAGTTGAAGCAGTGGACACAAACGCCAAAGGGAGGTGTTTGATGACAAGTGGTGGACATCTCAAGCTCTTTGGTCCAAATTTTTCCATGTCCTGAAGCTTACCAAAAAGAAACCTAAGAAAAATTGGTCCAGAGCAGAGATGGGTACAAACCAATGGTTTGGCAGTTTGTGCCCATTCATTTATCGCCTGAATTTGGTGTTTGGAGTGTCAAAGCCTTGTCTCCTCCACATGGTGCCCACTCAGAGACAGCCACCTGGCTTTCCTGCCCCAGCCTCCGAATTGGCACCTGCTAGCAATCGTCAGAACTGGATATGGAACAACTGACTGGTTTAGAATTGGGAAAGGAGTACGACAAGGCTGCATACTGTCACCTTGCCTATTTAACTCCTATGCAGAGTACATCATGCGAACGGCAGGTCTGGATGAATCACAAGCCGGAATTAAGATTGCCGGAAGAAATATCAACAACCTCAGATACGCAGATGATACTACTGTAATAGCAGAGAGTGAGGAGGAATTAAAGAACCTCTTAATGAGGGTGAAAGAGGAGAGTGAAAAAATGGGCTGAAGCTCAACATCAAAAAAACTAAGCTCATTGCCACCAGTCCCATCACCTCCTGGCAAATAGAAATGGAAGAAATGGAGGCAATGACAGAGTTTATTTTCATGGGCTCCTTGATCACTGCAGATGGCAACTGCAGCAACGAAATAAAAAGACACCTGCTTCTTGGGAGGAAAGCAATGGCAAACCTAGATAGCATCCTAAAGAGCAGAGACATCACTTTGCCAATTAAGGTCAGGATAGTCAAAGCTATGGTTTTTCCAGTAGTGATGTATGGAAGTGAAAGCTGGACTATAAAGAAGGCTGATCGCCGCAGAATTGATGCTTTTGAGCTGTGGTGCTGGAGGAGAGTCTTGAGAGTCCCCTGGACTGCAGGGAGATCAAACCTATCCATTCTGAAAGAAATCAACCCCGAATGTTCACTGGAAGGACAGATTTTGAAGCTGAGGCTCCAGTACTTTGGCCACCTCATGAGAAGAGAGGACTCCTTGGAAAAGTCCCTGATGCTGGGAAAAATCGAAGGCAAAAGGAAAAGAGGAAGACAGAGAATGAGATGGTTGGACGGTGTCATCGATGCAACCAATATGAATTTGACAAAACTCCGGGAGGCAGTAGAGGATAGGAAGGCCTGGCGAGCTCTGGTCCATGGGGTCACGAAGAGTCGGACACGACTGAACGACTGAACAACAACAACAAGCGCAGGAGGGGCTTTGGAGTGCTGAACACCTGTTTGGCAGCTAAGCAGACTGGCACCCATCTCGAGTCTAGAGTTTGGATCCTCAGCTGAAACTACCTTCTGCTGAAAAAGGTCCAGAGATTGAGTCTATAGGGACTCCTATCATAGCATTCCATGCCAAGCGATTCAGAATGGCATCCAATCCAGTTCTGCTCAAATTTTGATAGATACAGTAGGACCCCCCCCCGTATCCACAGATTCATTATCCACTGATTCAGTTATCCACGGTTGGCAGAGGAAAATAATAATTAAATTAATAAAAAATAAAGAATTCAGCAGCCACAAAGCAAGCTATTGTCACAAATACCAGCTGTAAAGCAAGCTAATGTCACAAACAGCAACCGTAAAGCAAGCTACTGTCTCAAAACAGCAGTTGTAAAGCAAGCTACTGTCAGGAAACAGCAGTTTGGAGGTGGGTGGGCAGGCATTCTCTTATCCACTGTTTTCATTATCCACGGGAAGGCCTGGAACCAATCCCCAATGGATACCGGGGTCCTACTGTTTTGGGTGCTACAGGGCCTGCCATCTTTTTTTTGCCCACCAGTTGCCCACCAGTTGCCCACCAGTTGTCCCAATGGCGACCCTCTCATCTCCTCTTCAACTACTGTGTTGTCTTCATTTTTAATCCCTTGTGTCTCCATTCAAACATGTGGGTGTGTGATTCTCCTTTAAAGAAACTGGAATTAAAAATGCACATCCAGACATGTACATAGAAATATATTTTAAATAAACAGAAAAGGGGTGGTGTATGAGGTTTCCATCACATGAGAACATGCCCTGCCCCTGACATGCGTACAGCAGCATTGAGCGCACCAGATTAAACCAAAAGGAAAAACAGCCCTGAAATGTGGGTGCACGTTACGACCTGGTTCACGCCAGTTTGCAGCAGACCTGCAGCCAATATCTTCTCTCTGGTTTTATTGCAAATATGTGGCTTGGCCTGTCTTGAGAGGGCGTGAAGTTGAACAAGAGGGTGTTTGACGGCCTTCATCAAGCATTGCTTTATGAACAAAGATACATAAGACACTTAAGCCGGTAAAGCAGCACACATATAGCAAGCATAAGGATGCATAGAGGCACGGCCTCAGTTTGGGAAGTGATGGGTATCTGGCCAGGGATACAGCAGCTGCATGCAAGGGGCTGCGCTGAGCAAGGGATGGAGCTGGATGGTCTCTGATATCCCTTACAGCTCGACGAGTCTATGATTTGTCCACGGAAATCTAGGTAACTTGGGCTGAGTGTGCATCCCTCCCTCCCCCCCCCCTCGGCCACACACACGCCATGCACTCTCACACAGCTTGAGATAGCAAGATGACTGTAGCTAATAGAGTTTGGCTGATCCCCCTGCAGGGCTATGATGAGATGGACAAAAAAGGGGAGGGGGGGAGGGAGCCAAGGCAGGAAGGAAAGGCCAAGAGATCTTGGGCTGGAGAGATGAAGCGGGCGTGATGACTGACGGCACAGCTTGGCATGCAAGGAGATTCACAGGCGTTTGGTATCTCTTCTTTATTGGGGATCCAGAGGCATCTGACCCAGGGTGTGCTTACTTGAAGGCGGAGCTGTGTTCGCCAAAAGCCACCGCCTCCCATGGATGGATACCTGCTTCAGTCCAAATCTGGTCTCTGTTTGCTGCTGCTGCTGCCGCCACCACCACCACCATTACTGTTTTTTAATTCCCCTGCATGGGAAATGCCAACCTTGGCACTGAAAAGCCGGGTCCCATTGCCTCTCGGTTGCATTCCGGTAGCAGACTGGTTTCAATTAGTGATGCAAATCCGCACGTAGCTGGTTCTTGTGTGAGAGAAAAGGAAACCTTTCCCACCCACCACCCACCCTGCTTTGTCGGCAAGACAATTTTGTTTGTTTGTTTTGCATTTGCTAACGAGTGGATTTTGCACTGTTCACTCAAATAAATGCAAGGTGCAACTGACGTTTGGGAACTGGAAGCACTGGATGGTTTCTTTGCATCTTTTCGAGCGCTCTCCCCAAAATTCCTCCTTGATTCTGCTCTGAAGGTGGGGCATTTGCTACCCAAAGCAAAGGCTACTAATTCTGTGCAGGGATAATTGGGGCAGATTAACAAACACACACACAATGAAGCCTTAATGAAGAGGGGAGGGTCCATGTCTCGCTCTTGCATTCGAGGCAAGGAACCTCACAGGGCCTGAACAGTCACTGGTGAGGTTGTGTGTTGCTACCTTCTTGTGTTGAGATTGCTTAAATGTACGAGGGAGAAAAATTGTTGAGCGTTTTTCACCTCTCAGTTTCAGAGGCAGGAAGGTTGTCGTTGTGTGGGTATTGGTGTATACAGCCAGGCAACACCTGGGTTCAATTTGTGTATTATTAGTTTTTACATCTGCATAAAGTTCACTCTCCCACCTTTTCTCCAGGGAGCTCAAGGCAATGTCCAAAGTACTTTCCTCTTTCCCACAACTTTAAAAAACACAGTCTCACTCACTCTATACCCCAGAGCACAGAGAGAACTCTTAGTTCCCTGAGCTCCTTGCCCTGTGAATATGCTGGCCACAATGTCTGGCGAAACGTCAGGAAGAAAAACTTCCAGAACACGGCAAAACAACCCAAAAAAACTCACAACCACTATCAGATCCTGGCCGTGAAAGCCTTGGAGAATACATTATTTTTTCTCTTTGTTTATTGTCATTGTAACCATTTTGGGAGTAAGTTAGGGTTTGAGTACAGGTGACAATCCCAAACTCAACCAGCGAGCGCTATTAGAGATGGCATTTGGGGGTTGTTGTTGCTGTTTCCACTGCAAGTCCCACAAATTCTCATTCTAGGCGTTGTACTTGGCTTGCCTTTTATGTGGCTCACTTGGCATAAAAGGCCTAAACTGGAAGGCTTTACAACTGAGCTCAACCTTGCTCCATCCAAACTTCCTGTTCGTTCTCCGGAGCTCTTTAAGAGCTCTGTTTCTGAACAGGAAGATAGGCAGAGCTAGGCCTCGCTCAGCACCTGGGATCAGTTTAGGTGAGTGTCAGTCCAGTAAAACTCCTAGCAGGGTGAATTGAGGGATTTGTAGTCTAAGAAATTTGAAAGTTGCTTCCCCAAATATTATACCTGAGTGGGGACTTGACCCCAGGACAAGTGTGTGGTTAGTAGGTAGAGTGTCAAACTTGGATTTGGGAGAGTGACACCAAAGTCACCACTCAACCGTAACGTTCATGGGTGGACTTGAGTCCAGTTGCAGTGTGTGTTTCATCATGACCTTCCTTGTGGATTTGCCGTGAACGGCTGGGTGTTCCCTGAAGAAACAGCAGGCTCTAGATCCTCCTCTTGTCATTGCTGTTGGGTGTCAATGTAGACTGCAGTTCTTCAAAGGGGCTTGTAAACCACCCTGTCCCTCCCTGCAGCCTGCTGCTGCATCAGAGCAGGAAACAAGGCGAGCTTGGGACCTTGGAAGGTGAGACATAGGAAACGGCTGCCGCCCACCCCATCGATATCCCAGCTATTTCTCCCACACCTGCTGTCCCACCCACCACACAACATCCCTTGCCTGATGGCGAGAGCACCAAGGGCAAAGCATGCCTACCGTATTGCACCTTTCTGGTTGGCATCAAAGCCTGGCGTTTGTTTTATCGCTACCTCTGATTTCTTGTACATTTCCACAGGCTTGTTGCCCTACCCCAGACATGTCCAAACTTGGGCGCTCCAGATGTTTTGGGCCACAACTCCCACAGTCCTTTGCCATTGGAAATACAGGCTTGGAATTCTGGAAGTTGTGGTACGAAACATCTGGAGGGCTGAAGTTTGGACGTGCCTGCCCTACCCCAACTCTCCTTTGGAACGAAATCCCCGGTTCTTGTTGGGGGTTTTTTGTTTGGTTGGTTGGTTAGTTGGTTGGTTCCTCAGCGTCCCGGTCTTCTTCTGATACCTTCTGCCTGCTCGGTCCCTCCTTCACATGCCCGGCTCTGTGTGCTTCCATTTAACAGATGGGAGCTCTGCTGCCTGCCAGCCTGTTGGACTGGAAAATGGAGCCAACCCACCAGCCGAATGGTTCCCACGCAGCCAGGGCCCAGGGCTGCGGCAGCCCAACAGCGAGGTGGATGGCGGAGAGAGAAGCTTCAGGGTGAACCTCCACTGCAAACACGGGCGGCCCAGGTAAGGGCGGGAGTGGGGAAGTAGGCGCCACCACCCACCCACCCACCCGTACAAGCCAGCCTTTTCCCCTCTTGGGTTGGAAGGGGCTTTTAAGGAGACTGGGTGACTTTGGGGAAACAGGGAGAGTCCAGTCACGACAGGAAAACAGTGAGGTTACGGAAGCGGGCCCGAAGGGAGGACTGGCTCCCCGATTCATCGCCTAGAGGTCAGTGCCCTGCACCCCCCAAATAAGCTTGCTGCCTCCAGGGGGCTGTGGAATAGACTGTCCTGTCACTAGTCCTGAATTGCAATTCAGCTGTCAGGCTGGTTCGTTTTGCACATTGGCGTTGCATGCATGCTTTGTCGGTGTATCCCCTTACCTTTGGTAGTGAAATATGTGGGCGGGGTAGTCTTGCAAGCACTCCATTTTGCCCTGCGCATGCATGTCATGAAATGAGGGGGTTGAATGGATTCTGGGCTTCCAGACTCTAGGGCAGAAGCTCTGTTTGAAGACCCTTGTCTCACACATAAAACACAAGCCAAGCAGCCTGCTGGTAGAAAGTTAGCCTTGCAAGGGTAGGTTGCTTGCCATGTTAGTTTTCTGCTTGCAGGAGTTGTTTTGTAGACACGGGGAAGGATTTGGTAGTGACTTCCCTGGGATGGCATTGGGAATTAAACAGATTCAATATTTTCGCCACCTTCTTCTGTTCTCCGTACGGTGAGCCTAGGGGGAGGGCAGTGAGCACACGACAACACTGCCCTCTCCCCGTCAGCTTACAACTAGGCCTGTTTGCCTGGACACACTAAAGGAGCCCTTTCTCAGATGCTTGGTAGTTGTGTGGAGAAGGTGGGTGTGAAAGCAAGAACTGGTGTTACTTGGAAGCACTTGCCACACCAGGTAAACACACACACACACACACAGAGAGAGAGAGAGAGAGAGAGAGAGAGAGAGAGAGAGAGAGAGAGAGAGAGAGAGAGAGAGAGAGAGAGAGAGAAATGGGAGAAATGGGAGAAATGGAAGAACTGCAAACAAAGGAAGCACATTGCATAAGGCACACTCAAAGCCTTTTCTCCATCTGTTAGAGAATTCCTGCTTCTCCTTGATCCTAGGAGGCTGGAAATAAATTACTGTACTATGTTGCCAGTATCGTATCTGCTTCTTCACAAGGCCGGAATGCTCTTGTTTTTTTGTGTATTATTCCTAAGCAGCTGGACACATTTGAAAGCCGTCCGTGTGATGTAGGGGAGAGGGTGTTAGGATGTACTGGGCGCAGGGGCTCAGGTCCAATTCCGTGAGGGTGGTCTCGGGGCCAGCTGCTCTCTTTCAACCTACTTCCCAGGGTGGTGCTGGTGACAAGAGCATGTTTTGGGGCTGTTTGGGGTGGGGGGCTCTGGGAGGTGGATTTCAATGTGTGTTTCAGCTGGGCGTCCAGGGTTTTCCGGACACAAGGAAGAAAGCTTGGTTTAAGATATTCCTGTGGCCCGGGTCAATGAGCGCGGCCTTTTGGTCAACATTCAGTACTGAGAAAAGGGGAGATCTGCAATAAATGGGTGGGTATATATTTGTATTATTCATTTGCAGAACGCATTTTGCTAATTGAAGGTCAAAGGCCTCCACAGCACACGGGAATTGCATGTCTCTCCTCTACGAAGAAATCTTGGCTCTTCCTCTGTGTGTCTTCCGCTTGGTGATTCCGCCAAGCAGTATTCCTCTCTTTCTGTCTCTGAGCTGCCTTAAGGATCAGAGCCGGCGTTGTAAACCAACAAAGGCTCTGGGTGGGTTTTTTAAAATACTCACCAGTACCTGTTGCGGACCTACTAGGGTTGGCCCCTTTGGAAACGCACACACACAAAAGCAGGCTTTTTATTTCCAAACAGCTCTGCCCTGTCACCTTCATCCCTTGTTGCGAGTGCGACAGAAAGGAGGGAGGGAGGAAATGCACTAGCGGGAAAAAGATCTGGGTTCCTCCCTTCCTCCCCCCCCCCCTTGTTGTTCTCTAGGGTTCTGCAGATCCCTGCTGTGCACGGCTGTTTTCCTGACCCTCTTCTCATTCCACATCTGGCCAGAAATTGCCTGGAAACAGCCGTGGAGAGTTGGGGGGGGGGAGGGAAGGGAGGAGTATTCTCACAGGAACGGGATGGGAGTGCGTAGCACGCTGGGCCCGTGGCAGACTGGTTTCCCTTCCTCCTTTACCCTTGCTGGACAGTGTCAGGAAATTTGGGAGCAGACCAGGAGGGGAGAAGAAACAGGGTGGCGAGAGAGTAAAAGGAGAGCACAGCAGCTCTTCCGAAAAGGTCCCGACAAGCCGTGATGAGGCAGCAAGCAGCAGGGTGATGCTGTGGTCCTTTGCAGAGGGTGGGAACGAAGAGGAGGAGGAGGAGGCAGCAAACCATCCGTACAGCCCAGATGGCTCCTGTAGGTGCAACTCAGCAGAGGCTGCCAAAAGGAGTGAGGTCACGTCCTGCAGCGGGCTTTCCACGGTATGGAGCCCTGAGGGAGGCTGTGCCGAGCTGGCTGGGGCCTGCAGTGGAAACATTTCGGTGCCAAGGCTGGCTGGGGGTTGGCGGGAGGGGGGGGGATGTGACGGACCTCCGTGGAGCAACATACAAAAGGTGGTTAGGAAGTGGGCTGGAAGAGTGGGAACCACAGGCGTAAGAATAAGGCCAGAATCCCAGTCTGTACCTGATGGACTGGAAATCTGAGCAATGAGCCTGTTTATACCCCACCTCTTGAGTCTGCTGAAGGCCCTTGCTAGATCAAGGGAGGTGATAGTGCCACTCTATTCTGCTCTGGTCAGACCCCACCTGGAGTCCTGGGCCCAGATCTGTGCGCCTCATTTTAAAAAGGATGTTGACAACCTCCAGCGGGTACAGAGGAGGGTGACCAAGATGACTGAAGGTCTGGAAGAAATGTCTTACGAGGAGCTGCTTAGGTTGCTGGGAAGGTTTAGCCTTACAAAAAGAAGGCTGAGAGGGGATATGATAACTATGTTTAAATACTGTATTTGAAAGGATGTCACATTGAAGAAGGGACTGGTTTGTTTTCCATGGCTTCAGAGACTAGGACATGGGGCAATGGTCACAAACTACAGGAAAAGAGATTCCATTTAAACATTAGGAAGAACTTCATGACAAAGCTGTTCGGCAGTGGATTAGGCTGCCACAGAGGGTGGTGGAGTCTCCTTCTTTGGAGATTTTTAAGCAGAGGCTGGATGGCCACCTGTCAGGAGTACTGTGATGGGGGTTCCTGCATGGCAAGGGGTTGAACTAGATGGCCCTTGAGGTCTCTTCCAACTCTATGATTCTATGATTCTCTGACATGTGACATAAAAGGTGCCGTGAACGTCTGCGGTTCTGTAGAACTGCTGCGCGAGGAGTCTTCTCTTTGGCCGGACACCCCTGGGGTTCTGTAAGGACAGGCACCCATCAGAAGGCAGAAAGTCTTTCTCCTCCCATCATGCAAACCTTGAGGAGCAATGAGCTAGATTTCATTCCTTTTAACAAACGCATCTTTCGTATTGAAAATTACTTCCAACTGCCTGTTGCCCAGAGTGACAGGCAGGAGGAAAATTCAGGACAGAGTCCGGCTACAGTTAAGTTGTTTGAGCGCCTCCAGGAATTCAGCAAAAGAGTTGAGTGTCGGCTTAGGGCCTTTTTACACGACCCCTAAGATCTGCTGGCCACTTAAATTCGGACCAGAGATCTCAGGGGTTCGTCGCTCTTCCTCTGTCTTCCTCTGTCCCCACCCCCCTCGGCACTTCCTGGTTGCTGGCTGCCTGAGGGACGGAGAAAAAAGAAAGCAAGGACTGCCGGTTTACCTCCGTTTTGTTCCGGGCAGCATTCAGATCTCTTAAAGGGGCGGGGCGCAAAAAAAGAACAAACAGAAGCCAGGAGAGCCCCGCACTCATTATCCTTACACCGGATCAAATATTTGTCACATCCAAAAAGCAGGTGCAAGAAAAGTGCAGTTTCGTCACGCTAAGTGGGCGGGGTCGCACTTAATTGTCTGCAAAGTCCGGAGCTGGTGGGTAAACATTTTTAAGGTCCAGACCTTGCAGCCATTTGCGGCGGAGCTTAGGGGTTGTGTATAAACACCCTTAATTCTTCAAGTGAAATCATGGGACTTATTGGGCTTTGCTATGGCTGGGTTGTGTCCATACCTGTGTGTTAACTATTACATTGTTTTGTTCTTTTAAAAGGGAGCATTCAGACATGCCTCCCTGCCTGATTCAGTGCCAGCATGCTGTTTTTGACTGGAGAGGTGCCTTTCCTTCTCTGTTTTTTACTATTTATTTTTTTAACAAGTAGCACCTGCCACAAAATGTTACAGTATGAAGTACTCCAGTTTGGAATGCCGACCATGCTGTTTGTATGCTGCATGGATGGTGTTGTGCAGACATCAACGCCTGAAAATGATGCGCATTGCAACCCTTCTGGAATATAGGGGAATGGGGAAGCATGGTTTGTCAGCATGTTCTCAAATGGAAAGCTGTCCATCTTTTTTCCCCTTGTTTCTTTTCTGAGCAGAATGACAAGAGCTGCAGGATTTGCGTTGACCTAGCGAGGAAAGCCTAGGGCTGTTTCACATGAGATGGGAGCCTTAGGGCATGTCCAACCCGTGATTGGGACCGTATTATAACACATCTGATGGCTGCAATGCCACAGAAATGCATGAATTACTGTGTAGTGTTACAAAGAGGTGCTCTTATTTTCCTTGGTCACGTTCCCTCTTACGTTACCGAAGGCTCAGCCTGATGAAGATTTCTGCAGGACATGAAAGCCAGCTGCTGCTAGTGATTGTTTTGGTGGCCGAGGAAAGGTCCCACCTACCCTTGTCTTCAAGGCAGAGAGTGTGTGGGCTTCCAAATGCTGTACTGTGTAGAGACTCTTGAGAGTCCCCTGGACTGCAAGGAGATCAAACCAATCCATGCTGAAAGAAATCAAACCTGAATGTTCACCGGAATGACAGATTTTGAAGCTGAGGCTCCAGTCCTTTGGCCACCTCATGAGGAGAGAGAAGTCCTTGGAAAAGTCCCTGATGTTGGGAAAGATTGAAGGCAAAAGGAAAAGGGGAGGGCAGAGAATGAGATGGTTGGACAGCGTCATCGATGCAACCAACATGGATTTGACCAAACTCTGGGAGGCAGTGGAAGACAGGAGGGCCTGGCGTGCTCTGGTCCATGGGATCACGAAGAGTCGGACATGACTGAACACCTGAACGACAACAACAAATAGAGCTCCTAGCAGCCTGAGGCACAATGGGAATTTTAATCCAACATCTGGCAGGTAACAAGATGGAGAAGAAGCACAGAAGATGAAGAGACACAAGTGTCTTTGTGGGTGGGTCAGGGAGGATTGGGAGGTGCAACTCTATTAGCAAACCTCAAGCCTCAAGTCAGCAGAATGATTGGAGTTTGGATTTTCTGATCAGGACATCTCTTCATTGAGGCAGATGCTATCTTGTTTTTGTTTGCTTGCAGATTGGTGCCCTAGGAAACCCTGGAGAACATGATCCATTAGAGCACCATTACTAATACTGTTTCACATTCTAGAGCAAGATGTATTATATATTACTAGAGCAAGATGTATTGCACTATTAGGCCACTTATTAAGCACAAGAGAAAATTGGGAGGGTGAGGAATAAAGGAAGCTCAGGTGCCCACTTTATTATCAAGCTCAACAGATAAGTAAGTAATATTCAGGAGGTCACAGAGTTCTGTGCAGTTTTTTCTCTCTGTGATGGTGAGATTCTGCCATTGCTCAGCAAAATAGGCTGTGTATAGCACTGATTGTGCAGCACCTATGATGACATCAACCTGTCTCTCCAACCCTCCCTAAACCCATTCTAATAATGTACATCTTGCACAATTCTTTAAAAGGATTTCACAAAGTTTGGATGCTGTTCACATTGAACTAGATTTTGAACAAAATAGGCGCCTCACAAGCTTGTTGTGAGAGGAAGATGGGAAGGAAAACAAAAGAGAGGTAAATTTAATATTTAAATAAAGCCTGTTCAGAAAACCATGGGGATTAGGGCGGAAGAGTACTTTATCAGGGTTTGCATTGGACATCTTTCTTTATTGGATTGTGAAGGCGAGACGAGCTAGGTTGACTTTGTAAGAGAAGGAAATATGCTTGTATGCAAGGATTTAAAAACCTTTTAGTCCAAAAAGTAGAAGATACCAGAAATGTTTGAAACACAAGCTCTCTAGGTGTGCATGGGAATTGCATAAAGGCATACTCTCTGCTTATTGTAGAACAAAGACAGATCTTTGAACATTGGGAATAGTTGAAAACATTCCCAACCATATTCAGTACAAATGCGCCTTTTTCACTTTTGGGAGTGACTTCTGTAAAATGGTTTCTGCATGTTGCCAATGTGGTGACTTTAGATTGAGGGAAAACAACATGTGGAACCACATGTTGCTAGCTAATATATTTTTCCACCCCATCTTACTCCTGCAAATTACACTGAGTTCACAGATGTTTTATAGTTGGGACAGCGGGAATTAAGGTGGATAAATAAATAAAAAATACTGTGAACATTTATGCACTGGTGCCCCCCTACACACACACACACACACACACACACACACACACACACACACACACACACACACACACACACACACACACACACACACACATGTAGAAATAGAACTAACAGGGTAGGGAAGTGATTTTCTTAAAATGTATACATGTTGACTTTGTGCATTAAAATAAATGAGTTTAGAAAAGGGGGGAAACCCTATGTCCATACAGTGGGATCTGTTTGCATTTATATGGAGATGTAATGTAAGTCCATTGTTGCCAATGCAAAAAAAAAAAAATCACAGCAAGGCAACAGATTTCTCCTTGGCCTTTTGTGTGTCTGTGGGATTGTGCGTATAAAAATGACTGGCTGGTTGGACAAAGAGCAACTCTAAATGGAACCGAATGTTTTCGTAACAACTACAAAAAATTCGCTCTCCTTCCGCTGCCATGGCCTTCTGGAGTGTAACCCACCGGTTCCTCCTGATCTTACATTCCGCATGTTGCCCATTTGTGACCTTTTGACCTGCTGGGGGTAACACCGAGTACTTGATATTTCTCCGATTCGCCCTCCCCCTTGCATACCAACCTGTTGCAAAAGATAAATATCGTAACCAATTTGCGGAAAACACACCGATGCTCTCCTTGGAGAAAGTGTGTACTTTTTGCTCTTACTGTGGCTGGAAAGACTGGATCATGAGATCAAAAGGTTAAGAAGCACTGTGCCAATTGATGAGGTGGAAGTAGAGCTTGGAAAAACTACTCTCTCTCTCTCTCTCTTTTCTTCTTCTGGATTATAGCTTTTTTTTTTTAACTCGGGCATAGAAGACTAGGTTCTCCTCTGATTGTGCATGCACCGAACGCCCCCCCCCCGTGTTTTGAAAAAGATTTTCACAAAGGGATCACACAGGATCACAAGTGTCGTGCACTGGATTCTTTGACGGATGGGCAAATCAAAGGAAGCAGGGACTTGCAAAAGATGCGGGAGTGAAGGGGAATGAAGGGTCTCATCTGCCCTCCATGTCGTGCAATGGTGGAAACGGGACATAGACGTTGTAGCAAAATTGTATCGTGTTATATGATTCTTTTCTTCCTCACTCATCTGATCCATAACCGCTCAATATGTTGTCCTTTCCAAAGGAAGGGGGGGGGTAATATTGCTACGTAGAATTACCTGATACAAAACATTAAACTGCTCAAGTCTTTGTTTGGGTTTATTTCAAGTTCAGGGTTTTGTTCAAGCTAACCGGGTTGCTGTCACAAATCTTTATTTATTTCTGGTGCCACAAGTGTGTTTAGCCAGCTTTGTGTGCTTATTGTGGCAAGATCCCCTTGTATGTAGAAGATGCTACATTCATTCTCTTTATCACGTTTCCATTGTACCAATGGGGAAAAAATCCCTCTCTCTGAGATTCTGGGAGCTGGGGCCATTCAGAGGACTTAACACTGCTGGGTGGACAAATAACCTAATCAAATACAAGGCAAATTCCTTTCATTCTTACCAAATTAAATACATCTGGCAGATTCTTAGGCTTGACCATCAGCTGACAACTACTCATGTGGCTCACTAGATGCAACACTGGAGATCCACCAACATCTTCTGTTGGTTTTCTGTGAGAACTCCATCTTTGATTGCCACAAGACATAAGAGCAAAAAAGGCAGCACCTTATGGACATTCGGCCTGGGTAATTCAGATAATTCTAATCCAGAGTCGTCATAATGTGTAATCCTAATATGAGGCACATTCTGGATAAAGTTGTGGAGCCAGAAATAGATCAAGATTTAAGAGAGCAGTAGTTAACTTTGACAAAACACTCAAGTTCAAAGAAAGAAAGACACATTTTGAACATTTAAAAGAGCTCCCAGAATTTCAAGATCTGGGTCCAGCACACAGGTGTGCATGCCCTTGGTTAAAGGTTGTTCAGATTTTTTTAAAAAGAGGATTCAACTCACATTTTAAGGTGGGGATTCCCACTGAGATCAACTGTGGCTAGATTGTGCCACTTCAGACTCCAAGTAAGGTTGGAACACCTGGTGTGTTCTTCCGAACAGAACCTCACCATCAATAGGAAAACATTGAACAGAAGGATATACTGGATACCTTTTTTACTGAAAAAAAATATGAGGCACACCACCATTAGAAAATGTTAAAAAATTTAACTCATGCCAAGACTATATATAAAGATTCTCTTGAATAGGAATCAAATAAACACAAAGAAAGTATTTTATAATTACTTTATTATGAAATAGTAAGTTTGTATACAATACTTTATTCAGTAACCTGGGCCTGTTTGGCTGAACACAAAGCTGATATTCTTCAGCAGGCAACATTCGCGGCACACTAGTGTGCCGCGGAACAGTGGTGAAAAACACTGCTGTAGAGGCATAAAGTCTGATGCCAAGGAGTGTTTTGTGTTAAGAAGCCTTCCGTCATAAAGTCTGAGCCTGAAGTGCCACAGCCACACCCAATTCAAGGGCTGAGAGCAGCATGAAGAGGAGATAGTTTGAGCCTTGTTCCCACTATTGTCTCCACTGGAAGGAAGACAATCTGAAGAAGAGCCCATCCACAGCATATGGAGTTCGTGGGATTGGGAATCCCTGGGGCAGATTCTTTATATAAGAACCTAAGGAGAGCCATGCTGGGTCAGGCCAAAGGCCCATCTAGTCCAGCTTCCTGTATCTCACAGTGGCCCCACCAAATGCGTCTGGGAGCGGACGAGACTAGATATCTATCTCCTGATATCACTCCTCTGCATCTGGCCTTTGAAGTACCCTGGTTTTAAGTCTGGAGATTTGGAGGTTGGGAGAATGAGAACAGACAAAGGAAAATATTTATTTTCACCCAGCGTGTTGTTAGTCTGTGGAACTCCCTGCCACAAGATGTGGTGATGGCATTTGGCCTGGATGCCTTCGAAAGGGGATTGGGAAGATTCCTGGAGGAAAAGTCCATCACAGGTTACAAACCATGATGGAGATGTGTAATCTCCAAGCTTAAAACCAAGGTACTTCAAGGGCCAGATGCAGGGGAGTGGTATCAGGAGACAGATATCTAGTCCTGTGCGCTCCCAGATGTATTTGATGGGGCCACTGTGAGATACAGGAAGGTGGACTAGATGGGCCTTTGGCCTGATCCAGCATGGCTCTTCTTATGTTCTTAACCTTTGATGGACTTTTTCCTCCAGGAATCTGTCCAATCCCCTTTTGAAGGCATCCAGGCCAGATGCCATCACCACATCCTGTGGCAGAGAGTTCCACAGACTAACAACACGCTGGGCTAAAAAATATTTTCTTTTGTCTGTTCTCACTCTCCCAGCCCTCAGTTTGACTGGATGTCCCCTAGTTCTGGTCAGGCATGCAGGCAGTGGGGTTAGGTCCCTCTTCCAATCCTACTAACACCTCTCCCTTTTGGAACACCTCACCCGAGTTCCTCTCAAGGAGCATTAGGCCTTAAGGAAGAATTGGAATGGGGAATTTGGGTGGTGGTGGTGGTGGAAATGACAACTTTCCAGTCAGGGCCATTGACGCTCAGCTGGGCTGGTATACTGTCTGAAGGGGTCTGTAGACCTTTTCAATAAATTGACTGATGACATATACATAGTGTAGGCTGTTTCTTTAGGGCAAATCTGACATTCCCTCACCTCAGGCTCAGGTGACGTCCATCCAGCCCACTCATGCTTGCTTCCTTACCCAGATCAGGGTCCTCTCTGTATGTTGGATGCACTGAATTCCAAACCTCACTCTCTGTGTACCTGTGTGAGAGGGAACACGAAGATGGAGAGGGTGTTTCTGATCTGCAGGTGGAGTGAATTTCTGTTCCTTGGCTGTGTTGTTGACTTGATTAATAGGACGGGGGTCCAGAGAGTCATCTTGGTGAACGCAGCCACACATATGTGTTTATTATGTCCATGTTTGCCCTGGCTTTTGATTGCCATGGCTTCTGCCCCACCACTGCAGACAGGCCAATGCATCTGTGTTTGTCTGGAGATGCTTAATGGCACGTCCTGGCCAACAGAGGCATTGTAGGAGTTGTAACTTTTCCAAGCTGTCATCTCAGGGTAAACAAACCCTCTAGAAGAGCTTGGCTGTCTAAAGAAGGGTCTTGCCAGGTAGCCGCAGGACTCCTTGAAATGTTATCCTCTGTTGGCACATTAAAGGATGACACTTCTGTGAACAAAGCATCAAAGGGGGAACCTGCAGGTTTTAAGTGCGAGGCTGTTCGGTTCACATCCAGGCCGGAACGGGGATTTTTGTTGTTGTGGTTCACTTGGATCCCCCACTCTTGGGCGAAAAAGAAGAAGCAACAAAGACTCTCGGGCCTTTCTTTCCGTGTCTCCCCTTCTATCCCTCTGTCGGTTCGTCCTCCATTCCTCCCTTCTAGACCCTGGCCGGGAGGACGCACAGCCTGTATGTAACTAATCCACTTTTAAGACCTTAGTAGTGCCAGGTGCTCCTTTCCTCAGACCCCACCCCACCCCTTTTTTGGCCGCCTGTCTCACAGAAAGGGAAGTACACAAAGGAGGCTTTTTGTCAGGCCAGAGAAGTAGCACAGCCAGGTCAAAAAGTTTAAACAGAAAGTGGGAATAAAAACTTTGGGAGGGGGGGGTTTTAACCGTTTCACTGACAGGGCCGTTTGAAAGGGGATCTGTAGCTCACCAGGGACACCTAGTGGTGATGCGAGTACAAGAGCCTTTCGCCATAGGTGGCTCACACCAGATGCGCCCTTACTTTTTGATGTTTTCAATTCAGGCTGCCTGCCTCCCTAATTTCAAATAGAAAGAGTGTGCATGGAACAAGTGAATGTGATGCACTTTTTTTTGCATGTGGTCACGCTTCGTCAAGACCTTAAAGCATAACCATGCCTTTATGAGCAAAATTACAAATAGAAAATTGTGGGGGGGAGGTCAGAGTGGGGGTGAAAGGGTTAAATCTTGCCTTCCTGATAATTGCCAGCCCTATCCAAATCAAAGCACTCTGCCCCTACTAGGATGTTTCCAGAAGCAGGGAGGAAGAAAGGGATCATCTATAATCCTAACCTGTTCTAGAGAACTGGTGGAGAACATGCCCTACCAGATACACTTCATTTCCTGCCAACTGCGACCCTCAGAGCCAGCAGTAATTGGGGCTGGGATTTGCAATGCAAACAACAACTGGAGAGATGTGTGTTCTCTTTTCTTGGTTTGTCACTAGCTGAGCTGGCCAAGATTTCTGGGAGTTGCAGTCCAGGAACATCTGGGGACCCACCGATTGAGAACCACTGATCTATACTTTGTATCTGTGTATAATAGTAGAGACAGAAACCTGTCTTTGTTGGGGTTCAACTAGCCACGTTGATTGTACGATTCCAGGCTTTGCAGCTCCCCCAAATCTACACGTCCTTGCTCCGGCATACGCAGGGCTGGGAGAGAGCAGAGAGCCAAGGTGCTATTTGCCTGGCAGTGCAATTGTCTGACCGTGCCCTTGGTTGGAAATTATGGCCCACAGGTGCGCGAGACTCTTGAAAGACTAGGCCAAACCACTGACAAGAAGGGGCCTGAGTGTGTGGCTGTTCTCCAAGCAAAAACTCACCTCCTCACCTCCCTCTCCTTTCTTCTCCACAGAGAACTGAAGTGTAACAGCAGGAGCAGCAGAACAGAAGGTGAGTTGGACAACGTGAATACTGTATTTCCCTGGTGAGGCTGCGGTGGAAGAAATGAGTGTGGGGGGCAGCCCCCGGGGGGCTCTTCTGCGCCGTCCATTTGTTGTGCAAGGAAGGCGCATTGCTGTCCTACAGGACCTGCCGTTTGCATGGCTGTCATTTTGCTTGGGAGGGGGGAAGAAGCATTTTTCTCAGCACTAAAAAAAAAAAACATTTTTAGTGGGACTGGAGCAGGGAGGGTGGTTGTCTCAAATCACAATGTGTTGCTGCTAAGAAAGCTTAGTGGAAAGTCATCTTCTCACAGACATGGTTTGGATCTCACTGGTTTCCCTCTAAGCAGGGTTGCCAGGTCAACAGCATCCCATCCTGTAGGCAAGACCAGAGGCTGGGTATGGGATGTGACCCTTGGGATATCAGAGAGATGAGGCAGGAGGTGGTTGGGAATGAAGGTGGAACCCTTTCTGGGCCAGCTGATGGTGGAGACACCCAAAGGGAGATCCAGAGAAATGGTCCCAGAATCTGTATAGCCAACCTAGGGATGAGGGAGTATCAGTTGATCTTCCTTGGCTTGAGGTTGCCTTGCCTGGTCTTCTTGTAGCAGGCCTGGATAACCTGTAGTTCTGGAGATGTTGCCGGACTCTTATTAAACAACTCTCTTAGGAACAAAGGAAGTTGTCCTAGACCCGTGATGTATCTAACTCAATATTTTGCTCAGTGACAGCTTCCCAATATTTCAAGCAAGGAAGCAAGAAACACTTTAGGATGAGTAAGGGTGAGGACTGAACCTCAGATTTTTTTTTGTCTATAGAGATGGGCCTGAACCACCAGTTTGGGGTTCCGCGCTGGTTTATTGGTTGGTTTGGCGCTTCAAAGCCATGGCTCCTACAGTGGACGCCCAACTCAGAGGCAACACTAGGAAAAGACAGAGCAGGGAAGCCAGACCACTGCCTTCAAGTGGGTGCCCGCCAGGGGAAGCAGGACGTTGAAGTGCTAAACACCTGTTCAGCTGGTCAACGAATCAGCACAAGCAGCCAACCTGGCAGTTCGTGCCAATCTAACTGGATACAAAGCACAGGGCTACTGAGCTACATTGAGCTCAGTGGCTGAGCACAGGCTTTATATATGCCCTTCACACTGAGCTGTAAGTCGGCAACTACCTAACTGGGTCAGCCTTCCTTGTAGAGAGGAGCGATGAGACATTCACCAACATTCGGAAGGTCACGGGTGCCCCTGCTCTGCCCTACCCAGAGCTTTTCTCCTTGGGTGATGCGTGAGTGGCAACTCACAATAGGAATCCCCAGATGGCAAGCTTCAGCCCTGCAGTAGCCTTGCTTTGCAGGCGAAGAGCAGTATTTAATTGTGCCCTGCATGAGACATAATTTTTCCGAGGTGGAGAGAGCGAGAGCATGAAGGTGCATGAAGCTGCTCAACAAATAATGGAACAGCAGCTCTCCTTGGGGAATAGTTTTTTACAGAGGCCGGGGGGGGGGGGAATGTGTGACATATTTGACAGGAATCTCTCCAACACTAATGCATCCACTTGTGTCCTCAGCAAAGCCTTAATGGCTGCTTGCTATAGTTAGAGTCAAGATGCACGCACACGTTGGGCAGGCCCTTTAGCCTTCGTTCTGCGGGGTGGGGTGGGGTGGAGCTGGCATAATCTTGCCAGAAAAAATGCTTGCTTTGGTCCCGGCATCTGCGATGGCTACACAGTCACCTTGGGGAGAGCAATAGCATTTGGAGAAGTCCCGTTGCCTCTGCCCTTTGCATTCCCCATGGCGAGAGAAAGCAAGAAAGTCTGAGGACAGCGTGGTCTGAAGAGGCAGGATTCCTACTTCATAAGAACATAGGAACATAAAGGAACAGCCTTGCTGGAACAGGCCACAGCCCATCCAGTCCAGCATTCTGTCTCACACAGCGGCTCACCATTTGTTTCAGGGTATTCCTAAACAGATGTCTTCACCTGCTTATGATTCCCCGCAAATGGTATTGAGAGATATCCTGCCTATCTCTCCAACCCGGAGGTTGTCCTTGGGCATCCATGATAGCCATTGATACCCTTGTTTCCCATGAACTCCTTCTCTTCCTGCACAAAACAACCCCATCAAAAGGTGGATCCACCTGGCCCCCCAACCACATAAAGATAAAGGTAAAAGTTCCCCCCGCACATGCCTGCTAGTCTTGTCAGACTCTAGGGGCAGTGCTAATCTCTGTTTCACAGCCCAAGAGCCCATGTTGTGCAAGTCCGTGGCTATGTGGCCGGCATTTCTGCATACAGCACACTGTTTACGTTCCTGCTTTTCCTGGCGGTACCTATTTATCTACTTGCACTGACATACTTTAGAACTGCTAGGTTGGGTGAACAGTGGGAGCCCGCCCCGCTGCATGGCACCCGGGATTCGAACCGCCGAGGTGCCACCTTTGCAGTTGACATTTCAGCGCTGTAGCCCGCTGAGCCACCACACCACCCAACCCCATAAAACCCACGCTCTCAGAGCCCAGCTGTAACCCTAATTGAAATCGGCTAGAATTTCAGGTTGCTCGTGGCATCAGGATGCTACTGAAATGGCATGCCTGTATCAGGGTCTTGCATGTTATGGCAGGTGAGGGAGACGGGGTAAAACTCCTGATGGGATGCTGTTTTCCTTTCCTCTTCAATGGGCAGAAGCACTAGCCCCGTTTTCTGACCACCTATGCAGATTAGAGACAGGGAGGTGATCCCACAGTGGTTTCTCTTTTATGCCAAAAAAGAGGGGAGGGACCCACAGGACATGTGACAGAGCTGGTAGTTCAGAAGGCATGAGGTCTTGATGAAATCACTTGTAGGAGTGAATGTTCCTTGCCCATTTTTTTTCTTTCGGGGGGGGGCATTTGAACTCTCACAACTAAGATACGAATACAATCTCGCTAATAATGTTTTGTCACTTGCAAGGAAGAGGAAATCACTTTTTTAAAAAATAAGTTCACCTACATATTCACAAAAAGCATATCATTTCTAAAATGCAACAGCATACAGATTAATCAAAAATTTGCATTAAAATGTAGGGAAAAAACCCTGCCCTTTTTGCATGCTCATTTACCAAGCAAAACCAAATTATATCAATTTAGCAAGCACATTTTTGAAATTGTCCCGCCCAGCCCCAACTTTGCAGCACCTCTCATTTTTCAATTTAGAAAGTCAGAAAATTTGACACGCCCCACGGCTCAGAGTTGGGCTTGCAGGTCACCCAGAACATGCTATAGCATAAGACTGATGGAGAGAGTGCAGTTCAGGGCCCCCAAAAGTCATTCTTCTAATTCTCTGTGAAACCTTCTGATGCCTTCTCTACACTAGAAAAGGAAAAGGAAAAGGAAACTTGGGTTTTCTGTTCCCAGAAGCCTCCAGGAGTGGCAGGGGAAGTGTCACAAGCTTCAAATCAAAATTGGAATTGGACATCTAGCAACTTCCAGTGTTGGGTTGTAGGTTTTGTTTGTTTTGGTTACAGTTTGTTTTGCAAAATGTTGCTGCTGCCCACTGACATCTGGATTGTCCCACAGAAAGATGTATAGTGCTCAGGATGTTGAGAAGTGATGGCTGCCGTATCTTTTGAGTTCAATGCACCTTTCCCCAGGTGTCACCAAGAAGCTGAACAAAAGTCTTATTTAAACAATAAATAGATAAACAAACGTCTTATTTATTGTTACATATTTTAACAGCAGCTAGAATAACATGGGCCCAGTGCTGGAAATCTGAAAATCTCCCAACTGATGAGATGATTATAAAAAAAATAGTAGAATGTGCAGAAATGGATAGATTAACCAAAAGATTAAAAGGACAAGAAGAATCACATTTCAGTGCGGGTTGGGACCTTTTTTATGACTGGTGGAAAACTAAACTAATCTAGACTAAAACGAGATAGAATCAGAGGATAAATAGGTAATAATATGTCAATGAGAGAGAATCACCAAGCGAGACATGTCATATTCTAGAAAATGTGTGGATGTAAGAAGCTGAACCTCCCCCCCTCTCTTTCCAGGTCCTGGTTCCACCCTTGGAGACATCCATCCCAGCAACTGTTCTGCCAAAAGGCACCCTGGCGAAGATAAGCTCAAGAGGCGTCTGAAAGCTCCGGCCCCGCCAGTCCCGCCAACAGGAGGTGCCGTCCACGGCCCTTCAGATTTCTTGCCCGAGCCGAAGTTCCACCCAGCTGGCCAAAAAGCGTCGTCGTGCCTGGCCGAGAAAGCCCTGTCGTTTGGGATGCTTAGCTTTCCGGAAGGCTCTTGCTCCATGTTAGGCCGGGAGCACAAGTCAAGCTCGCTGCGTGCTACGGAGACAGCTGACCGGTTCCAGGGTCTTCCTACCCAGGGCAGCACCCAGGCAGAGGACTCGCTGCCCGCCAGCGGCTCGGGTGGCCTTCTTGATGCTCAGGGCCTGGAGGAGACCGTCGTCCACGACAGAGTGGCCAAGACCTTCTCCGACGTCACTCTGGCCTCCGGGAGGTGCAACATCGACAACATCATCTCACTGCTGAAGAGCAGGTGTGGCAATGGCCGCATCAACCTCTACCCGGTGGTGCAGCTCATAGATATTATGAAGGACATCAATCGCCTCTCCCAAGACCTGAAGAGCTGTGGCGTTCACCTGGACTGCAGCGACCTGCCGCTCAACAGCCACCCTCCGCTCGCCCAGGAAGGCCAGGACCAGGGGCTGCAGTACAGCTTCTACTCCTCCCCCGTGTTGGCCAACAGCATCCGCAGCCCGGAGGAGCTGGCGGCACCTGGCAGTGCCAAAGCGGAGCTGCCTCACCAGACCGAAGCCAACCTGTATATGGGAGAGTCCGAGGAAGGCGCCCAAAGTCCGCCAGGGGATACCTGCCAGAGCAGCCCTGCTTTGAAGGTTCCCAGCATCCTCGATGAAGCCAGCAGCTCGGCCTCTGACACCACCGACTATACTGAGCTGGCCGATCCAGATATCCTGAGTGAACTGGCTTCTTTGGCGTGCCCGGGTCCCCAGCTGCTAGACCAGCAACATTCAGAGGTCCAGCCCCAGTTGCTCCAAAGCCAGGATCTGGACTCAAGGTCCCAATTAATTGGTTCCCAGACCCTAGATCACCAGCCCCAGCTCGTGGACTCGAAGTCTCTCGAGCCTCCCCCAGAGCCGCTGGCCTTGCAGACAGTCGAGCCGTCGCCCGCACCGCTGGGGCTGCAGTCGCTGGAGCCTCTGGAGCTCCAGAGTCTGGAACCCTTGTCCGAATCCCTCTCCCTCCAGTCCCTGGAACCCCTTTCGGAGCCCCTGGGCCTCCCGTCTCTAGGGACCCTGGACCCCCAGTTGCTCGACTCCCAAGTCCCGCTCCTGGATCCAGAGCCCCAGCTGCTCGGACCTTTGCCCAAACTGTTAGCCGCTCAGCCCCAGCTGGGGGCAGAGGAGTCCCTAAATCCGCATTCCCTACAGCCCGGAACCCGCCTCGGGGGCTGCTCCCTGAGAGGCGTGGTGAGGCGAGGGGCAGGGCGGGGCAGGGACGATCACAGGAAATACGCCCTGCGTCGAACAGATAAACCAAAGATGCTCTGCCGGCGGCGGAGGGGAGGCCGGGGGAGGCGGGCGGAGGTGGCAGCCGAGACCAGGGTCCTCCCTGTGGTGGTCCCAGCAGAGGTGGAGATGGCACTGCCAGAGGAGCCCAGGGTGCCACCACCGCCGGCTGCGGTGACCGTCGAAATCATCCCTCCGGTCCTTTCCCCCTCCGAGCCTGAGGGCGACCAGAACGCCCCTCCTGCCCCCCTGCAGCCCCCGAAAGCCCAAGTGCCGCGGCGCGCGCAGGATGGTGGTCAAGATGGCCAAGATCCCCGTCTCCCTCGGGCGGAGGAACAAGACGACCTACAAAGTGTCCTCCCTCAACAGCAACCTGAACCTGGAAGGCAAAGAGCTGGCGGCATGCACGTCGACGGAGCCCACCCCGCTGCTGAAGATGAAGAACAACGGGCGCAACGTGGTGGTAGTCTTCCCTCCAGGAGAAATGCCCATCATTCTGAAGCGCAAGCGAGGGAGGCCTCCCAAAAACCTGATGCTGGGACCCTGCAAGCCCAAGGAGCCGGCCCCGGAGGTGAAGAAGCGGAGGAGGAGGAAACAGAAGCTGGCCTCGCCCCAGCCCTCGTACGTGGCCGACACCAACGACAGCAAGGCGGACTACTCAGACGTCTTGGCCAAGCTTGCCTTCCTCAACCGCCAGAGCCAGTGTTCAGCTCGTTGCTCCCCGCCACGCTGCTGGACCCCGAGCGAGCCGGACTCCATCCACCAAGCCCCTGACACGCAGAGCATCTCCCAGTTTCTGCACCGGGTGCAAGGGTTCCGCCGGCGCGGGGGCAAAGGGGGCGGGCTTGGGCGCGGAGGGGGCCACTCGGCCCGCTCGTCGCGTTGCTCCTTCAGCGACTTCTTTGAAGGCATCGGGAAGAAAAAGAAGGCAGTCCCGGGAGGCGCCATGCATGCAGACCCCGCTCACCCGCGGAAGAGGGGCCGCCCCGAGCCGGACCCCATGGAGAAGCCCAAGAGGAAAAGGAGGTCCCGCAAAAATGGGGTACTGTTTTCAGAACAAAATGCCAGCCAGAACTTCAATGATGGGATGTCTGACTGGTGCGGTGACAAGGAGAGCCCCTGGATGTCCCATCACGGACACCTGGCCAACCAAGCCACCAGGAATTGCAGTTTCCAAGGAACAGATTCTCGGACCTTCCACTCCTCATCTCTGGAGACCAGTTCTTCCAGTAGGAGCGGATTTTTCGGGGGGAACAATCCCTCCTCCCAGTCTGAGCTTAGCCAGGACAGGCAAAACCTCTTTACAGGGTACTTCCGTTCCCTGCTGGATTCGGATGACTCCTCGGATCTTCTGGACTTTGCCCTCTCAAATACACGCTCGGAGTCGCGCAAGTCCTCGGCCACCTACACAGCCCCTCCCAATGCCATTGCCACCCAGAGGGGCATGGCCTCTTACCCGAGCCGAGGGGGCAAGGTGACGCCCTCGTCCACGACGGCCGCAGCGACGACGGAGGCGCCCTTCCACACCGTCATGACCAACCGGCCGTCATTCCCGCCCACCCGAGCCACCGGATACAGCCTGTCTCCGGCAGCCGCCGAGTGCCGCAGCACGGATGCCTTCCAGAAGTTGGCGCCTCTCTCGGCCATCTCCAGGTCGCCCACCGCGCACGCCGCCAGCGCCTCCACCTATGCACAGTACAGCAGCTACGGCGGGAGCGGCGGGCAGAGCGTGGCGCCGTCCAGCTTGTTTCAGCAAGGAAAGCCATATCACGCCACCCAAGACTGCCCCAACAACAAAGACTATAGCTTCCCCTACGGCAGCGGGAGCAGCCTTCCCTCCTCGCCCAGCAGTGCCCATAGCACCAGCTACACCCAGCAGACCCCGGGGCCCAGCCTGCCCTTGAGCAAGGCCGCCTTCTTCAACAATTCGGACCCTAGCCAGTTCTCCAGCTCCTCCCACACGCCCATGAGGTGCGACAGCCGGGCAAGCACCGTGTCCCCAGGCGGCTACATGGTCCCCAAAGTTTCAGCTTCCTTTCAGCCCTCGCCAGAGAACTGCCGGCAGTTTCCCGGCACTTCCCAGTGGGCTTTCCGGCAAGGCTACGGCAACCTGGACTGGAGCTCGGAGACGTTCGGCCAGCTGTACAATCCAGGCTTCGACTGCCACCTCAACGAGCCCAACGTCATCCTGGACATTTCCAACTACACCCCCCAAAAGGCCAAGCAGCAGACCGTCTCGGAGACCTTCTCCGAATCCTCTTCGGACAGCACCCAGTTCAACCAGCCGGCGGGCTACCGGAGGGCCAACAGCGAGGCCTCGTCCAGCGAGGGCCAGTCGAGCCTCTCGAGCTTGGAGAAGCTGATGATGGACTGGAACGAGTCGTCCTCCGCCCCGGGTTACAACTGGAACCAGAGTGTCTTATTCCAGAGCAGCAACAAGCCGGGGCGCGGCCGGCGGAAGAAAGTCGACTTGTTCGATGCCGCCCACCTGAATTTCTCTGCCGGTTCGTATCCCTCCAAGAGGGGCACGGGGGCCCGCCAGCCGCGGGGTTCCCGGGGTGCGTGTGCCTCCAAGAAGGAGCGGGGCACTGGCAAAACCAAGTTCCCCACGAAATCCCAAGCGGTGAACCCCCTGTTTCAAGACAGCACGGATTTAGGTCTGGACTATTACAGTGGGGACAGCAGCATGTCCCCCCTGCCTTCCCAGTCGCGGGGTTTTGGGCTCAGCGAAAGAGATCCCTGTGATTATTCCGGGCCTTACTCCATGAACCCCTCCACTCCTTCGGATGGCACCTTTGGGCAAGGATTCCAGAGTGACTCGCCGGGCCTGGGGCAGGCCGAGCTAGAGAGCAAACATTTCCCGGTCCTGCCCCACCAGCTTGCAGCTCCTCCCCCTCAGCAGACGGTGTTTGACGCAGGCTTGCAGAAAGCTTTTTCCCCCAACTGCTCCCCCACCCTGGCCTTCAAGGAGGACCTGCGGCCGAGCGACATCCGGAAGCTTCCGGCCTGTGACTCGCTCAAACACAGTATGCAAGGGGCCGGCGCTCTACCCCACTCCGCGGCCCACATGACCTGCCGGGACCTGCCCATGTCTCAGCTGCACTATGAGGCGCCCAGCTGCAAAAACCCCGGCTATTGGTACTCGCCCACCTCCAGCGCACGGAGCCCTCCCTACGACCACAAGGCCGGTGTCGGGATGCTGGTGGACTTCATGGGGAGAAGCCCGGAGACCTCCTGCCTCAATCCCCACCTGGCTAGCCCCCCCAGCACCAACCCTCCCAAGGCCGACAAGGAGCCCATGGACATGGCGAGGGTTCACCACAGAGGAGCCTACCTCTGCCCCCTGATGAACGACTTGAATCTTTCCCCGGTCCCGAGAGACTCCATGCTGCCCCTCCAGGAGAACTATAGGTACCCCAGCTTTGCACCCCAGGGGCATCCCATCATGGCCACAGCCCAGAAGAGCGGGTTTTTGGGTCCAATGCTAGAGCAACACCCCGAGGACACTTTCACGGTCACCTCATTGTAGTGTCCTCCGAAGTGCCAACCAGACAACGAGGTTTTGTTTCAGGGTAGGTGCCAGAGGGGGGAAAGCCGGGCAGGGTGGTGGGGAGGGGTTGTTCTCAGCTCGCCCGGCAAACTCACCTCCGTTGTTGTCGTGCTAGCAAAGGGTTTTGTTGCACTTGGGGGGGAAATCGAATCAAAAGGCAGATGTGTTTTCAGGAAGGGACAAGGGTGCTGGCTTCAGTCCGAAGGGGTCTCAAGATGCAGTCCAAACCTGCTTCACCTCTCAGCATGTAGGCAGCAGTGTTGCTTATTACAGGCTTATATCTTCTGCCTCCAATGATATAGCTTTGGGTGGACAGTAGTGTGTTAAGCAGTGATCACTCCACATATAATCGCATAATACGGTTCTCTGTATCTCCACCCCACAGATGCGCTGTATTCTTTGTGTTAACACCGGAAATGTACTAATGCATCGGAAAAGAAGTACCCAATATTTTCCTCTTTAGAAGAGGTAGCTTTGGCTGCTTTCACACGACCCCCAAAATTCGCTGCAAAATGCTCGCAGATGCGGAGCATAAAATTGTTTTCCCACCAGCAGCAGACTTTAAAAAAATAAAATACAACCACACCCACTTAAGTGCGCCCCAGCACATTTTACACGTACCTGGTCTCGAGGAGGTAAAAATTTTTCTGATGTGGATTTTAAAGCTGTGAATGCCTGGCTCTCCTCCGCCTTCTGTATGTTTTTGTTGTCCCCCCCCCCTACTAAAACTAGCTGTTGCCGACGGCAGGCGGAGGTGAGCCTGCATTTTTTCTCCTTCCCCTCACAGCAGACAGAAGCAATAGAATCAGAGTGCGGGAGGGTGGGAACACAGGAACCAGGACAAAAACTACATGATCTCTGGTTGGGGGAATCCGAATTTAAGTTGCCAGCGGATTTTAGGGGTCGTGTGAAAGCAGCCTTTGTTAGTCTGTGCAAGCACTGCAGGCAACCACAAAAGAAAAAGGACACATAAAAGGACACATAGGACAAAAATGTGGTGGCGCCTGAAAGACAAACTGTTGCAGTTTAGTGTGAGCTTTTATGTCTGAGGAAGTGGATTCTATCCACGAAAGCTCAGGTTAAACTATAATTGTCTTTAAGATGCCACAGTGCTTTTGTCTTGTACTAAGACTTATGAAGCAGGCCTTATTCTACAAACAAGAGAAATATTCTAATGTAAACATTTTGCACCAGCTCCGAGCTCAAAATGGAATGATCTGTCTTCTGACCCGTGCTTTAGCTGAGAATCTGGAGGATTGCCGCCGAAAGCAGCTCCAAAAATGGGGAACAGAGATTAAGAATTTTTTTTTACATTTATTTATTATTTCTAAACACGGTGCATCCTGTTAACAAAAGCTTTTGAGTGACCCCTAAGAATGGAAAGGGGGCTGTAAACCACATTGCATACAAACAATTTGATTTGTTGTGTTTTCTGTTACTATTGTTTATCTGCCTTGGGTTGCCGTATGCAGAAAAGCAGGGTATAAAGTGAAATGGTAAGTAATATTTAGTACGAGATGGGTTATCACCAAAGGCTAATTGAAGCCAGTGAAGGGCTCTGGAATATAAATGCAGCATATTTCAAACATAAACACTGCAAATATGTAGTTTCCACTTCCAAACTTCATTGATTCATCATTGCTCAATAAAGTTAGGCATGGAAGTGTGTGTGGGGGGTTTGTTTTGTTTTGTGTCTTGTTTATTTTTTTTACATAAACCAGAAGCTCACACATATATTGTCATTTGGAATTCTCTGTCCGAGCATTACTATGTGGAGACCGCGCTGAAAGAGGGGGAGTGCTCTAGCCCCACCCTTCTGTAGCACCTCCATGGCAGCCTTTCACATGAAAAGTGAACCTTTGGGAAAAGGAGCATTTATTACTGGGGGGGGGGGCGTTTCCACATCAGGCAGATTGATTCAGCCATGAGGAGAGCACCTTCACTCCAGACACATCCTTACCCTTTGCACAACGGATTGCACAAGAACAATAGAAGGAGGGAGGTAGTGCAACAACGCTCCTCTCTTTCTTGTGGGATTCCTGTACGATTAGTATAGTAATACCTGCTGCCCCCAAACATTTGCTGTCCTAAGCAGCTGCCTCACTCTGTCTAATGGTAGGGCTGGTTGTGCTACTCATACCTCCCCCTGTCCACCTCCTCGCCACCAGTGCTCTTTAATAGGCTTTTGAAAATGTGCTTTCACGTGATTTATTATTTCATTGGGTGCATGCACTGAAATGTAGTGTGGTGAGCTCGCTCTCACACCCACACAACACACACATACACACACACACACAGAGAGAGAGAGTCAGAGAGGGAAAGAGAGAGAATGTGTGTGTTCCTACTAAGGATGCAACATCTCACTGTGGTATCATTCTGTCACACACAAGGGCACATAACCTTGAATAGCAGCCTTTTAAGGTAAGATAAAGCTGTGGTCAGTCTTACATGCATTAATGCTGCCTTGAACTCTGGAGGAAGAAGGGTGGAGTTCATTTTTATTTATTTATTTACGGCCAATGGCCAAACTGGACAGATATAGCAACAACATACATAGCATCAATGTGTATTCCATGATAGTATTTCAATGAGTACATAAAATTGGTAGATAAAATTGGTAGATAAAAAGTACGTTTAAAATTTTAATTAATACATAAAATTGGGTTAAAATTTTAGCAACCATTTAGCAACCATTAAGACAAGAGTATTAATATTCTTTATCTCCATTTATAATCTGATTTCGAACCCTTAGTGCTACTGCACAGAATTTGGCAACCTGCTTGGTTATTTGATAACATTTATCAGAAAGGAGCAGATGCAAGTAAAAATCTATTGACCTCCCAGGGAATTTGCCTATAATAGGGGAAATAAGTTCTCTACGTAGGTCTTGATGATAATAAGTACAGAATAAGAGAACATGTTCCACAGTTTCCAGGTGATCATTAGTGCATGGACAATTACGGTCTGTTAATGGTAAACTTTGATATCTCCCCTCCAAAAACTTGGAGGGAAGGACATTAAACCGCGCCAAGGTAAAAGCTCTCCTGGAGGAGGAGGATACAATCCTGTCCAGGTAAGGAGACACAGTGAATGCAGATTTCTTTAGGAAATCAAGTTTCTGAACCAGAGCAATATGATTCTGTAGAGCTATGTCTCTAATTCGTATCTTCACCTCATTAATGGCTTTACAATAACCCATTGCTTGGAGGGCACAGGGGGAATATCCTATATTATTTATCACTTTTATTATTAGTATTTATTTAGGAGTTCATTCAGCTTTAACTGACATGCTTTCCTTTCCCAGCAAATTAGCCTGGTAGCCACACCTTGATAACGGCTTCAGCTAGGCTGGGTAGGGGTGGGCAGTTCATTTCAGAACCTACTGGTTCCAAAATGGCCAACGCGAGCCCAAGTGGTGTTCAGAAGCCTCGGACACACAAGCAGCTGATCTCTTCAGAAGCCTCGGACACACAAGCAGCTGATCTCAAGGAGCTGAGCTCCAACGAGGAAGCAGGCTACAACATCATCTTTGCTTCTCTGTGGTTCTGGCCAGTCGGGAGCTGTGCGGGGACAGGCATCATCCCGCCTCCCTGTCTGATTGGCCAGCACCACAAGCAGCAAAGATGACGTTGCAGTCTGCTTCCTTGTTGGAGCTCAGCCTCATGCAGGTGCAGACCAAGTTAAGAGATCAGCTGCTTGTGTGTCAGAGGCTTCCAAACACTACTTGTGCTCACGCAGGTCGTTTCGGAAATGGTCGGTTCTGAAATGAATTGCCCATCCCTAGTGCTGGGAGAGAACAGGGAGCCTGTTTTGTACGTGACCCAAGTTGCGAGTTGGCCATGGTCAACTCTATGTCAAGGCAGCACAGATGTAGCTGGAGGTGTTCTGTAGGACCTTTTCAAGGGGACGCTGATTTGTGGGTTCCAGTAAAGATGTTTTTCAGACAAAAACAAACAAAAAGATGCACTTGGCCTCTGAGGTTCTCTAGTCCAGAATGAAACCCAAGAGTTGACATGTTGATATATCTCTTTTTTGTTTTGTCTTGTTTTCTCTTCCCTTCTCTTTTTCAGAGTACTTTAGCCAGCACTTTTTTCTGGAACACTTTTCAAGTTCTGTATTTAATGGAAATCAAGAACTGATTTTTTTGTTGTTGTTCATTTGTTGGTTCTTTTGTTTGTTTTTTTCTTAAAGGGAGAGAGAGGTAAAAAAAGTAAAGAGGGAAGAAGAGAAAAATGACTCCCCCCTTTAAAAAAGAAAGAAAAGAAAAGAAAAATATTTAAGAAATAAACAAGAAACTTGATTTCCTTGGGGACGGCGTGGGGGCAGCTTTTGAACCAGACTCTGCCTTCAGCCCTCCTCACGTTCGCCCACCCAATCCAGCAAAAAGACAATCGAACGGCCACCGCCACTGCCCAGTATGGGGACTCCTGTGTTCCTCCCCAACATCCACCCACAGCATGCGTACAAGAAGACATGTTGGAAGGCAACAGGCAACCTACCAAGCGCAAGCCACAGCAACAAGGACATTTACTTTGGCTTCTTTTGGAGAGGGTGGGGGAAGAAAACCGTCTAATCTGTGAACTCGAGAAAACTCAGTAATAAAGACTGAAGATTGGCAAAAAAAAATATTGCTCACTGCCATTTTTCCCTCTCCCCTTCTTTTTTGTTTTTGTTTTTATTTTATTTTTGGTGCAGAGTTCTTTATTCCCCCCTGTGGTTTTTTTTTTTTTTTACAAAATATTTTTGATGCTTATTTTTCTTTTCTTTTTGGAGATCCCAGAAGATTTTACAGTTCTGTGATGGATCCCGGAGCCACCGTCATCTTCCAGTAAGTAGTGACCTCCTGTCCCATGAACATTTCCATTGATATTTCTTTTCCATTTCGTTAGTTAGGATTTTCTCCTTTCCTATCGGACCAGTCATCACCACTTGCCCTTCTACTGGGGGAGGGGGTGGAATCCGTAAGGACTAGAAAATTGTCACTTAGCACTCTTATTCTCTCCAGACTTCAGAACTTGCTTTATATTGAACTGCCATCAAAATATACTGGTATGTTAACTAGGAAAATAATTGCCCAGTGCATAGTCATTCAGCATTGCGCCTTTGCAGTGACTTACTTAAACAATAATACCTTGGTTTACGAGCATAATCTGTTCTGGAAACATGCTTGTAAACCAAAACACTCTTATATCAAAGCAATTTCCCCATAAGAAATAATGGAAACTCAGATGATTGGTTCTGGGGTCCCATAGACCACATACTGTACACACAAAGCACCAAAACGCACAAAAGGTGGCTACAATTCTGCGTCCACACCATGGTTTGTATATCTGACTGTAGAATCTGGATTTTACTTTGCCTTTTTAATGTGACAATAATAAAGTACAGTTTGTAGCCCTATAGACACATGACTAGCTGCCGCACGACTAGAAATTGTTTGGGAAAAATAAGAATGTTGAAAAGAAATTAAATAAGAATATAAAGAAAAATAAAACCCTAATCTGTACATTCCTGGCTGGTGTAAGGGAGATCACTATTCCTCTCTCCTCCCTTTGCTTTGGAGGCTGCCTGAGACAGAACGTTCCAGACAGTCACCCACAATCCAGCGGGGGGGGGGGGGGAGCCACTGTTGGCTCACTTGTGATCGTGTGACTTGCTCCATTGCTTGTATATCAAAACACTGCTTGCTGATCAAGGCAAAATTTAAAAGAAATGTTGGTCTTGCAAAGCACTCTTAAACCAAGGTATTCTTAAACCAAGGTATTACTGTATGCTTCTGGGTTCAATTCAAGGTGCTGGTTTTGGTCCTGAATCTCTTTATGCCCCTGGCCAGGCATAGGTAAAATGCCATTTCCCAAGTGTTGGACAGCAGCTCCAACCTTCCTCACTATTGGCTGACAGTGATGGGGGTTGCTGTCCCACAACAGTTGAGGGACATATTAAGTTCACCCCTAGCTTGGAACCTGTATAGGTTCATACGTACAGCTCCAGCTGGTTTATCAGAGTCTATTTTATATGTTCTCAGGACAACTGGAATGCCTTCTGTTAATGTAGAGGTTTGGGTGCTCTTTTGATAATTACAGTTTGCTTGCTTAGTTATGGCTTTTATGAAATACTGTATAAGCAATATGCCTATGAAATTCAGCACTGTGCATTTGGACTACTCTGCTCTACAGTGACAGGGAAATATTGGCAGTTGTAGTCTTAAAAATGACGTTTCAAAACATGTGGCCTGCCATTCAGCTGGCTCTCTCCTTTTTGCTGTATCTAGATGAGACAATAGGTGTTCTTAGACAGGAAAACAGAAGTGTGTGGTGGTGATTGGTGAATGAACTGAGGCTCAGTCCACATTTGATGGAAGCGGTCTTAGTAGGTGGTTTGTTTGCCCATCTGAGCATTCAACATGTTCTGGAGGGGGTTTAAGTTCTCCCAGAGATGTTGACCTGAAGTTTGGAGAAGGGGGGGGGAGATGCTTTTGGAATTATGTTTTCTGGAAACACCCCACTGTGGCAGTTCGGATAATGTTGGGACTACAGCTGTCATCATCCCTTGAAATGGAATACAGTAGGACCCCCGTATCCACTGATTCAGTTATCCACGGTTGGCAGAGGGAAAAAATTAAATAATTCAGCAGCCACAAAGCAAGCTGTAAAGCAAGCTGTTGTCACAAACAGCAGCTGTAAAGCAGGCTTTTGTCACAAATAGCATCTGTAAAGCAAGCTACTGTCACAAACAGCAGCCATAAAGCAAGTTACTCTCTCTAAACAGCAGTCATAAAGCAAGCTATTGACAGGAAACAGCAGTTTGGGGGTGGGTGGGAAGGCGTTCTCTCTCATCCACGGTTTTCGTTATCCATGGGAAGGCCTGGAACCAACCCCCAGCGGATACCGGGGTCCTACTGTACAACCACTTTCAGAGGGCTGGAGGTAACCTAACCTTTCTCTAACAGAACAAAAAAAAGTGTAGAAAGGGGACGTCATGCAGCCATTACAAAATACAAAAGAAAGACTAGGCTAGGGGATACCATTATGTACCAAAAGTCCAAACATGGCAAAATATGTGGTTTGCCAGGAGGTAAGTCTTAGATGTAAAAGTTCTTGGTAAGATGAAACAAGTCAGGCAGTCTTCTTAAATGAGGCAGTGCAGGAAGCAGGGCTGTTTTTAAAGTGTGTGTGTCCATGCAGTTGTGTGCATGTATATGCATGGACACACACATGGGTTTCAGTCATTTATATGGCTGTGCGGGTGAAATACAGGTGTGGCCCGATGAAGATACTTACCCAGCTCAGCTTTTTTTAAAAATTCTTCACACACAACTAATTGTCCCTCATTCACTTGCACATGGTTAGGTTTGGGGTTAGAATGCATTTTCCATATCCATTTCTTAGACATATTGACTGTAGTTAGAATTCCAGCTGGATCCAACCTATAGACAACTAGGAGACATTATTTCTCTCCTGCCAAAAGGCTCCATGCGGCAACATTTTTGCCCAAGACATGACATTGACTGAAAACGGCAAAAACGAAACAACCTACTCCCTGCTCCATCCTTATTAAAAAAAGGTAAACCGTGCCTCCACATATGCATGCTAGTCATGTCCGACTCTAGGGCCGGTGCTCATCTCTTGTTTCCATGCCAAAGAGCCAGTGTTGTGCAAAGTCCGTGGCCATGTGGCCTGCATGGCTGAGCACATTTCTGCGCACAGAACACCGTTTACCTTCCTGCTTTTTACAGCGGTACCTATTTATCTACTTGCATTTACATGCTTTCGAACGGCTAGTTTGGCCGGAGCTGGGGTTAACAGCGAGAGCTCGCCCCGCTGCATGGCACCCAGGATTCCAACCGCTGAGCTGCCGACTTTGGGCGTTTATACACGACCCCTAAGCTGCGCTGCAAATGGCTCCCAACTCCGGAGCTTAGAAATGTTTTCCCACCAGCTCCAGAGTTTGGAGACAATTAAGTGCGACCCCGCCCACTTTAGCGCGACCCAGCGCACTTTTCTTGTACCTTCTCTTTGGAGGTGAAAAAAATTTGATGCGGATAAGAGTGCCGGGCTCTCCTCGCTTGTCTGTTGTTTTTTTGCCTCCCGCCCCTTTAAGAGCCCCTTGAGAAGGAACCAGGAAGTAACGGGGCTCGTGGCAAGTTCGACCGGCACCGGCAGGTTAGTAAAGGCTTCTTTTGTCATTTTTTCCCTCCCCCCCTCACGCCGACAGGAGCAGGAAGTGCTGAGGGGTGGGGATGCAGGAACAGAAACGAACCCCCAAGATCTCTGGTCCGAATTTAAGGGACCAGCGGATCTTAGGGGTCGTGTGAAAAGGCCCTTTATAGCCGACAGTTTCAGCGCTCTGGCCCACTGAGCCACCATGCCCCAGACTCCATCCTCATTTGTGAGGGGTTAGAAACATTTGTTCTTCTCCAGCCTCTAGTGACTTTGAATTCCTGTTCTGCTCAGCCCTTCATTCAGACTTGGGGGTGTTGTTCAGGTCCCTCGCCCGCCTTCCTTCCTGGCTTTCTTATGCCCATGTCTTGTGCATCTGTGCCTTGAGTCCTCTTGATTCAGCTGTGCTGTCATATGCGCACACAACCTCCTCCTCCTCCTCCTGTCGTCAAGGTTTTGCTGCCCTCAGGGAGCCTTTTCCCGGAGCGGAGTGCAGGTGCCTGTCTGGAAACCTGTTTTCCCCCTCCCCCCCCCGAGCTTCCAGCTTTAATCAGGATGTCCTCAGAGTAGAGATGGGCACGACTTGAAAAAAAATTTTTTTGAGTTGTCGTTAGTCGGGCCGGTTCCGTTTCGGGTCGTCTCAGTTTTTCGCGAAAATTTGCAAAAATTAGTCGGTTCGTTTTTTCGTTTTTTCGTTTCCGTTTCTGCCGCGATTTCATGCATTTTGACGTCCGACCGAGACTTGCGGCTTGCGGGCGCAGCGCGGGCGGCGGTGGCGCGGGGGTACATGCGTGGGCGGCAGCAGCGGCAGCGGCAGGGGGAGTGGCTAGCGCGCGCACGGGCGCACGGGCGCGGGTCCTGCAAATGAGCAGGCGAAATACAGTTTAAACCTGCCTGGGTGATGGACTTGCTGCTGCACAATAAGGCTAGTGCATCCTAAGCAAACAAAGTGGGGCAGAAACAAATTTGCATTTCTTTTTTTTCTCTTGGTCTGCTGTGTTGAATCTGCTGATGCTGAACCAGCCAGCCACCCTACTTGGTCTGGCTGACGTGCCTGTTTGTTGTACTTTTTTGTTGTTTGGTTTTGAATCCATCCCATCTCCCCTCCACCTCTCTCAGAGGCAGCAGGAGAAACAGACATTCCGTTCCTCCCCAAATCTGGATGAGGGGTCTACTACTCTACTCCTCTCAAATTGGCCCCCCATCACCAAGGTCATTCTGCCTTCACTTCACATTCACAGTCAAAGTCACACACACTTAAAGGACAAGCAATAAAGCCAAAGCCAATGCAACCCTGCTTTTGGTCACAGTCAACAAAAACATTAGCAGTTAGAGCCTGAGGTGGTTAAGCTACGTACCTAGCTAGTAGCTACAGCCAGGAATAGTTTTGGTAGGGATGGGAATGGGATAGGGCTCTGGGTTGCTCTGACTTAAGTTTTACAGCCCACAGCCCAGCCCACTAGGCTATACAAGGAGGAGGACTATCTCTGGTCGACGCGTCCATAAGGCCAGAGTAAGGGCGGCCACTCTGGCCAGGCCACAAGGCAGAGTATGAGAGCACCACAGCACAGAGCCAGAGTGCGGCAGGCTCATTGCCAGCTCCAGTATAAAAAGGATGGAGCTGAATGGCATGACAGGAATTTAAATGCCACTGGCCTTGGGTCACAGTGTCTTGCAGCCCAGAGGACTGAGTTGCGGAGGAGGCCAATCACCTTGAGTCTGGTCTGGCACCACACTGCCTGCGATGCACCACATGGCACTTTCTGACAAACTCTTGGGTGGTGCTGTACGTAGTACGAACGCTGTTCAAATCAGTACCCCCCTTCTGTGTGAAACACGGCGTCTTGCAGCCCAGAGGAAAGACTGGCGGAGGAGGCCAATCATCTTGAGTTTGGTCTGGCACCACACAGGCTGCAAAAAGGACAGCAAGCCACATTCTGAGTCTGACTCTTCCTCCCCAAGTCCCCAGCTGTGTGCTGGTAGACTTGCTAACTGCCGGCCCGGCAGTCTACTACCTTGCCCTTCTTTGTGAATCACAGTTGGTTCCCACACAACTCCAAGAGCCAAGCCTGCAACTTTGCAATAAACTAATGGAGTGCTGGCACCCAAGTCCTCTTCCCTTCCTTGTGAGGCACAGTGTCTTGCATCCCAGAGGAAAGAGTGGCGGAGGCCACAAGCTGGAGTAATTGAATGCTGGGCCAGCAATCCACGACCATGGCCTTCGTTGTGAATCCCAGCTCCTACAACTCCAACAGCCCAGCCTGGAACTTTCGGAAAACTGTTCTATTTATAAATGGTGGTGCCACCACCATGCAACTGGTACATTTTTTCCCTTCTTTATGAGCCACAGCTGGCAGCCCAGTGGAAAGAGTGGCGGAGGAGACAGAGCTAGGTCTGTGTGAATTAGAAACTCCCCGCAAACTACTACCATGCCCTTCGTAGTGAATCCCAGCTCCAACACAACTCCAAGCCTGGAACTGTCCGAGAAACTACTGGAGTGCGTGCTGCACACAACTACTCTTCCCTTCTTAGTGAGCCACAGTGTTTTGCATCCAAGAGGAAAGAGTGGCTGGAGGAGGCCACATAGCCTGAGTCTGAGGCCACAGGGCCTCCATAGGGGAGGATCATTGCCAGGAAGCTCCAGCTCCCCAGCGTAGCTGAATGGCCTAAGGAGGACGCCAGGAAAATGCCCTTCTTCGTGAGCCACAGTGGGTTGAAGCAAATGGAACACAGTCGCCCTTCCCTCACAGACTCACAGTCAGTGACTCCAAGTATCCATCCACCAACAAGGGCCAGGCTGCACCTTTCCGACAATCTGTTATGTACGCCTACGCAGGCTTCCCTTCTTCGTGAGCCACAGTTGGCAGCCCAGTGGAAAAGCAGAGTCCACATGGTGTCTGACTCTGAGGCCTGAGACCACTCTGAAAAAAGGACTGCAAGCCAGAGGGTCTTCCTACATAGCTGTGTGCTGCTTTCCCGGTAAACTCCTAGCAGGCCAGCACAGCCATGTTCCCTTCTCAGTGAGTGACATAGCTTTGCAGTCCACGGAAGACAGTAGACCTGAGAACCACAGGCTCACTGTCTGTGTGAGTCAGAGTACCCACAAAGAACCAAGCCTGGAGGCTTCCTTGCTCCCTCCCTTCACAGAGAGCCACAGTCAGTGCATTGCATCCCAGTGGCATGCCCTTCGTAGTGAATCACATTCCCCACAACTTTAAGAGCCAAGCCTTGAACTTTCTGATAAACTGTCCTATTTGTAACGGTGACAGAGGGCCACCAGCATGGCAGTAAGTTGTCCTTCTTTGTGAGCCACAGTGTATGGCAATGGCAGCCCACTGAAGACTAATTGGCGGTCCGGAGGCTGACAACACTCCCACACTGCGGCACTCCTTCCTGCAGAGTCCTGTCACTGTCCCAGGCAGAGTCCAAGGGTGCTTTCGCATGAGTTCTGCCTAATCACGGGCCCACCCCACAGCTGTTTTCTAGCACACATGCACAATGCCCTTCTCTGTGAGGCACAGTGTGTGCAACCCAGAGTGAAGGGTAGGGGAGGCCAGAAGGCCAGACTAGAGGGGGTTGAAGGAGAACCACCGAATCGCCCCTCCCTCAGCCAAGGGATTTCCCAACCTAGACTGCGTGAAGAACCCCCCCCCCCAATGTGGGATGACAGAGTCCACCAGTTCTTCTAAACAAAATAGTTGATGAGTGAATGCACTGTTACAGTTGGTCTTCAAGTGGTTTTCCGCCAAGAGGCGGGCGCAGCCGTGGTTGCTGCATGGGCAAGTTGAGGGCAGTGGCGACAGGGCTGAACTTGAAGCACTAACTGGACCATGATGTTAGGGTGAAGGAGAAGCGGCTGGAAGGTGGGGGGAGCCTGACAGGCAGGCAGGGAGAAGACACAGAGCTAGAGTGAGTCTGAGTCTTTGACCACACAGGCTTCCAAAAGAACAGCAAGCCAAGCTTTCTGACTTTCTTTCCCAGCTGTGTCCTGGTAGACTGCTCCTAACTGCCGTGCCGGCATTCCATCTCCATGCCCTTCGTAGTGAATCACAGCAGTTCCACAACTCCAAGAGCCAAGCCTGGAACTTCCTCCTGAAAGGCTCTTCTATTTCTAAGAAACAAACGATTATTGTGCAGAACTGTGGTACGCGCAAGTACATTCCACTCCAGCCCTTCTTAGTGAGACACAGTGTGGTGCAGCCCAGAGGACAGAGTAGCGGAGGCCTAAACATCCCCCTTAACCCTAACCCTAAGCCCACCACCAGCTGTTCCTGAAGAGTGTTCCCATAACTCAATCATCATCATCAATCACAACCTAGATTTGCAACCAGTAACTTTTCTTGTCCGGCAGCCTTTGTTCCGGGGGTAGGGCAGAAATGATTATAAAATGTTTAAGCACTGAGTGTGCGCACAATGAGTCACACAGCACAGCACCAAGATCCACACAGGGGACTTTTGGACAGGAGTACGCACACACAACAAGGACGTTTCCCTTCTTTGTGAGCCACAGCTGGCAGCCCAGTGGAAAGAGTGGCGGAGGAGACAGAGCTAGGTCTGTGTGAATTACAGACTCACACAGTCAGTGTACGTCAGAGTATCCACCAAGCACCAAGCCTGGAGGCTTCCTTGTCCCTCTCTTCACAGTGCATTGCAGCTCAGAGTGAAAATTAGTGGTAGCGGAGGCGGACAAAACTCCCACACAGCGGCAACACTTCCTGCAGAGAGGCCTGCCTCTTCCCACTAGAAGCGGAGCTCCTGTCTTTCCCTTTCCACAGCCCTTCTTAGTGGTTCACAGCCCAGCCCAGACGACAAAGTATGGGACTGGGAGGCCAGAAGGGCAGACTGGAGGAGGTTGAATGAGAAGCAACTTGAAGGCATGCTCAAAGCCGGGACTGGTGGAGTCTGACAGGCAGGCAGGTTGGCAGAGGGCCGGGCAGGCAGGGAAGCATCTAGTCTGGCTTACAGGTATGTGTGTGTAGCCTAAGCGCATGCTTAGAGGATACCATCCTCCAAGGCTAGGGATTGCGAAGGCACTAAGCCAAAGTGCCAGTAGGGAGGATTGTTTCCGCCTTGGCAGGCAGAGTTTCTATCGCCACCCCAGGAGACCGGGTTTTGGCAACCAAGGAGACAGAGTGGAAGCAGGAGAACTGGGTGGGTCTATTTCTTTAAGGCTGTAAGGAGGGGAGCTTGCCCCCTGATACTCAGTCTTTGAGGTAGGTTGTTGTAAAGTGCTTCCTCACCACTTTGTTAGCAGATTGGCGCCTAAACCCCAGGGAACAGTGTGAAGCACCAAGGAAGGCAGGTATTAGGGTCTCTCTCAGACCAGCCATGGCAAAAGGGGAAACATTGGGCCAATACAGACAGACCCTTTCCAATGACACTTTGAGTGGCCCTGCCTGGTTTGGAGACAGGCCAGGGCTAGAAAAATTGGGCGACTAATAGTACCCTTCAATTGTGTGTGTGAGAGAATACAGGTAGGCAGGCAGGCAGGCAGTCAAGCAGGCAGTTTTGCAGGCATTAGGCACGAGTCGGCAGGTAGTCACAGGGCCAGGCAGGCAGGCAGGCAGGCAGGCTCGTAGGGCCAAGGGGAGGCAGGCAGGCTTGCAGGCGGGCATGGAGGATTGCAGGCAGGAGGTTAGGTTACAGGCAGCAACTTAGTTCTTGGAGTGTTGGGGTAATCCCAAGGTGGAAAGGTTGAAGCGGATGAAAGTCAACCTTTCCACCGTCTCCGGGTCCAGGCGACAGCGGCGCGGTCTCAGGACATCTCCCATGTGGGAGAAGACACGCTCACTCTGGACACTGGTGGGTGGGATAGATAAGAGGTCCAACGCCAGAGTTGAAAGAGCGGGCCAGAGGTCTGCCTTTCTGGCCCAGTAGTGCAGTGGGTCCGAGCTGAGGGGTTGGAGGGGCTCGGCCATGTACTCCTTCACCGTGGTCTGAGCGGGGTCTGCTACTTCTTCCTCCCTTGCCTCCACTGAGGAGGAAACTGCCATGGCTAGGGCAGAGGCCAGGTAGTTGGCTGCTGGAATGGAACCTGGTCTCTGGGTGAACGCTCCTGGAGTACAGAGGGATGTGGATCCTTGCGAGGACTCCTCCTCAGCATCGCTCTGGCTTCCGTGCGCCCTCTGAAACGCCTGGCCCTCATCGGAGAGAGCCCTGACTTGACGGCATAGCTCCGTCTTCCAGGATTTCAGTTCGGCAGTGCTGGCCGCCAGGGAACCCTTGACGCGAGGGTCGCACAGGCAGGCCATCTGGTACACGTTTTCCCTTCGTAGTGGGCCAAGGCGGGTATCCACGCCGGTCAACAGCCTGTCTGCCAATGCCCTGCTCTTAGGGAGAAGATTGCCTTCTTCCCGGATACTGGTCTCTAGGCGTTGGCGAAGGGCATTGACCAGGGGGAGAATGTGGCCCAGGCTGGCGTTGTAGCTGCTGAGAATGTGGGTGGTCTCCTCAAAAGGCTGCAGGATACCCGCCATCTGGGAGAGGGCGAGCCACTCGGTAGCACTAAGGTCCAATTCCCTCCCCTCATGCAGGACTGGGGTGGTTGACATGATGTATTCCACCACTTCCTTCTGCTCCACCAGACGCTTGACCATTTCGTGGGTGGAGTTCCACCGGGTGGTCACGTCCTGGATCAGGACGTGCTCCGGTCGGCCCGTCTCCGCCTGCCTCTCACGCATCATCCTGGCTGCCTTGACGCTGTGAGCGAAGTGCCCCACGATCTTCCGACACTTGTCCAGCAAGGCCCTGGTCTCCCTGGTCCCCTCACTCCAGGAGTCCTTTGGTGCACCCAGGCCAATGGCATCGCCCACCACTAGATGCAGTTTGTGTGCTGCGCACACGATGCCCTGGAACCCTGCCCCAAGAACCGCGTTGGTCATGTTACGGCCCGCGTCTGTAACCATGACTCCACGATTGACCTGTCCCTCTGTCCCCAATCCCCACTCTCGCATTGCTGTCTTGAGAACGTCAGCAATGTTGATCCCTGTGGCGTTGTCCTCCATGCTTTGGGCCTGGAGAAGCACCACCCTATACCCTCTTGGGGTGCTGCCTTGTGCCTCCCCCTGCAGCTGCTCATGGGCTGACCGGGGCTCCAGGACCTCCTTGGGTTGCCACCAATGAGCCGTCAGTGAGAGGTATCCGTGGTGCCCACCGGTCCAGAGGTCGGAAGTGAAGTGGATCTTCCTCCCTCTGGCCGCCTGCAGCAGGGCCCGGATCCTGTCCCTGACAGACTCATAAAGGGAGGGAAGCACCCGCCTGCTGAAGGTACGCCGGGATGGAGTCTCGTACCATGGTGCCACGTGCTTCATCAGGTGACTGAAGCCTGATGACTCCACAAAGGAGAGGGGCAACCCGTTCATGGCCACCATTTCACCCACCACTCGAGTGGTGGTCTCCTGTGCTTTGGCCCTATTTCGCGGGCTGACAAAAGTCCCACCCAACAGCCCCACTTCCTGCAGAGTGGCCTGCCTCTTCCCACTCTCACTAGCGGAGCTGTGTTTTTTCTCTCTATCTCTAACCCTTCTTCCCCTCTCTTCCTCCCTGAAGAGCAAGGGCCTGACAGGGTTCCAGGCAGAGTCCCAGGGTGCTTCCTCATCAGATGGCTGCGCAACCCACTTGAGGAGAGGTGTTTGGGGTCATCCCCCTGCGCAAGACCACCCCGCATATCTTGCACACCGCCATCCTTGCGTCTTGGGGGCTGTTCTCAAAATGCTCCCAGAGACACCCTCGTGGCTTACAGAAAGTAACGCCCCCTCTGTTATTGCCTGCCGCTGCCGCTGCTGTGGTGCTGGTGTGGCCTCTGCCCTGCCGGGAAAGTAGACTAGTACTACTGCTCTCACTGGTGGTACTCTGGGTGGAAAGAGGGCTGCTCCTTCCGTCACTGCCTGGAGCCTGCCTTAAGTCTGTCCCTGCCAACAGGTCTTCAGAATCTGGCATGTTTAGATACAAGGAGCCCGATTCTGATTCTGATGCCATTTCAGAATCAGAGCCCTTGTCTTCTTGCTGATCAAGAGTGGGGCTGTCAGGTAACAGAGATGGGATTTGGTACGCCTCATCCATGCTTCCCTTGGTGACAGACGATGGCACAGTGCTGCTTGTGCCACTGGCACTGCTACTCGGGGAGGGAGTTGCACCAGTATCACTTTCTGCACTACTTCCTGTCCCTTCCCTCAGAAACATGCCCCTATTTATCTTAGTAGGGGTCCCCCTCCCCTGCCCTCTAGCTGTGCGACCCCTCCTCATTTTTCTCACTTCTTGTGGCTCAGGCCAGGGAATGTATAATGTGATAGTAAAGAAAAGTACCAAGGAACTGTGCAAGTAAATGAGTGAGATGGACTCACACAACAGCAACACAACAAACAAGGTAATAGGAGCTAGGGGTTTGCCAATCCTGGCAAACAAGTCTCTCAATGCCCTGCACAGGGCAAGTGTAATTAGGAGAACTGTAACTTCTTCACAGTTGTAATTGGATTGTGTATGTAGACTGTGGTGGCAAGTAAATGAGTGAGATGGACTCACAAGTTACAGCAGCACAACAAACAAGGAAATAGGAGCAAGGGGTTTGCCAATCCTGGCAAACAAGTTTCTCAATGCACAGCACAGGGCAAGTGTAACAAAGAGAACTGTAACTTCTTCACAGTTGTAATTGGATTGTGTATGTAGACTGTGGTGGCAAGTAAATGAGTGAGATGGACTCACAACAGCAGCACAACAAACAAGGTAATAGGAGCAAGGGGTTTGCCAATCCTGGCACCCAAGTCTCTCAATGCCCTGCACAGGGCAAGTGTAACAAAGAGAACTGTAACTTCTTCACAGTTGTAATTGGATTGTGTATGTAGACTGTGGTGGCAAATAAATGAGTGAGATGGACTTACACAACAGCAGCACAACAAACAAGGTAATAGGAGCAAGGGGTTTGCCAATCCTGGCACCCAAGTCTCTCTATGCCCTGCACAGGGCAACTGTAATTAGGAGAAATGTAACTTCTTCACAGTTGTAATTGGATTGTGTATGTAGACTGTAAGTAAATGAGTGAGATGGACTCACAACAGCAGCTCAACAAACAAGGTAATAGGAGCAAGGGGTTTGCCAATCCTGGCACCCAAGTCTCTCTATGCCCTACACAGGGCAAGTGTAACAAAGAGAACTGTAACTTCTTCACAGTTGTAATTGGATTGTGTATGTAGACTGTAAGTAAATGAGTGAGATGGACTCACAACAGCAGCTCAACAAACAAGGTAATAGGAGCAAGGGGTTTGGCAATCCTGGCACCCAAGTCTCTCTATGCCCTGCACAGGGCAACTGTAATTAGGAGAACTGTAACTTCTTCACAGTTGTAATTGGATTGTGTATGTAGACTGTAAGTAAATGAGTGAGATGGACTCACAACAGCAGCACAACAAACAAGGAAATAGGAACAAGGGGTTTGCCAATCCTGGCAAACAAGTTTCTCAATTCACAGCACAGGGCAAGTGTAACAAAGAGAAATGTAACTTCTTCAAAAATGTAATTGTGTATGTAGACTGGTGGCAAACTGGCGAGTAAATGAGTGAGGTTGACTCACAAAAACAGCACAAAAACCAAGCTAGTAGAAGCAAGGGGTTTGCCAATCCTGGCAAACAACTTTCACAATGCACAGGGCAAGTATAATTAGGTTAGGAGAACTGTAACTTAACTTCTTCACAGATGTAAGTTACAACTGCACAAAAAACCAAGCTAATAGAAGCAAGGGGTTTGCAAAATCTGGCAGCACCCAACTTTCACAAATAATGCACAGTAACTAAGATGAATGTAACTTCTTCAAAGATGTAATTGAAGAAAAAGTTCTATAGAGGTGGCTGGGTGCCTGCCCTTCAAAAAATGTTTGTTTGAGTGCCTGACTGCAGAAAAATGAATGAGGTGTTGGACAAGTGAAAGAATATCTATAAGTGTTAAGTAAAATGAAATTGTAAAATGTTTTACAGAGGAAGGTGCCCTAGCCTTGTTGCCAACAAATGTGTTTGAGAAATTTGAGTGCACTGGTTGGCGAGGGAGACTCTGCCTACTCAGTCTGTACTCTGTATAATATTTTTAAAATAATTTAATCCACAGCCTCCAACCTCCCCTTCTAAGCACTAGTACTGGACCTTGGCTGTTGCTTGCCACTTGCTAATAAACTGTAGAATAGAAAATAAATGGAATAAAACTATAAGCTGCTACTAGGGTAGGATAGGGTTGCTGGATTCCCTTCCAAAACCCCAATCGCAACAGCAGCAAAAAAGCTGTAGGCGCAGGGTAAAAGGACCTTGGCCAAGTAAATGAACTTGGTGGGAAATTGGGATACAAAAGAAATGATATGGTAGTGTAAAATAATATATTTTCAAAATAAATCCGCAGCACCTCCCCTCCCCTACCCATCCCACTCAAATCTTCCCTCCCCCTTGAAGCAAATATAAAAGCAAATAAAAAACGGAACTCTTCCTCAAAAATGCAGAAAACAAAAAAGAATAAACACTGCGTTGCTATTCCCCACAGGGAATAAAAGAAATTATTATGTTTTGCGAATTAAAATCAATTCAATTCCCTCCCTGCCTAGCAAGACCGAGAACGCGACCGCGAAATCGAAACTAGACTGAGCGCAGCAATCCAGCCCTGACCACCCTCCACAAGATCGAAGCCCAGACTGTGACGAACTGGAACTGCCTCGGCTTTTTATGCCCTCTGGCACATCCAGAAGTGTCAGTCAAAACCTGTCCATGCGATTGGTGGAATGGCTCCGAAAATTTGCATGGTCCCGTCCCATGGCCAGCCCATCGTTGCGCAGGTGTAAAAAAATAAATTAAGAAAAAAATAAAATAAAATTAACGGAGACGTATTTTGACAAACCCACTGCTGCTACTGTAAAAAATCAAGCATTTAAAATAGGTAACTTTCGCATGTTTCTGTGGTGCTTTGGTGGGGTTTTGGGCAAGGATTTCAAAAAAAATATTGCGGTCGCCATTTTGGACCGGGAATCGGTTTTTTTTTTTACTTTTAAAAACTTTTTCTGTGCCGCTTGGCATTGCGCGATCGCCGCGTGCAAGTAACGAGCACGACAAATCAGACCAAAATTGTTCGTTCGTCGGTTCGAGCTCGAATTCTGGCGGAGTAATTCCCGTTACCGTTTCCGTAGAGTAACGGATACGAGTAACGGAAACGGAAACGGGAATACCGCTAAGTCGTGCCCATCTCTACCTCAGAGCCATAAGGGCCTGGGTAATTTGGCACTAATTGTGTGCCAGGTTATGTTTCTCTCTGGCTTGTTCAGTTTCAGAGAAGGGGCTCCCTTTAAACAATCAATAGATATTGGATTAGCATACTGAAACAGGCATATTAAACTCACATTAAATGCTCATTTAAACCCATTGAGAGGAAAATGGGAAAGGTTTGGGGGGAGGGTGGGAGGGTAAGGCTGTATAATTATTTAACCCTTTCCTGGAGGGTTATCTGGGAAGAGGTGTTCAAAATGCCCGGTGCGTAGAAAGTAGAGATGGGCACGACTAGAAAAAATTATGTTTCGAGTTGTCGTTTTTCGGGACAGGTCCGTTTTGGGTCGTTTCCGTTTGTCGCGAAATTTTTCAAAAATTTGTCGTTTCGTTTTTCGTTTTTTCATTTGTCGTTTCTACCTGCTTTTGCGCGATTCTAAAGCATTTCCAGGGGCTGCCAGAGCTTTTTATGCCCTCTGTGGCTGCCAGACCTGCCCAGTCTGCAACCTGGGCATGCTATTGGTTGAAGTTTTCCAAGAATTTACATGATCCCATCACATGGCTTGCCTCCATGTTGTGGCTGGAGTGGCTGGCGACGTCCATTTTGTCATCCTTAAAGTGAAAAGAAAAATACATCGCGATGGGAGAAGACAAAACCAAACGTTTTAAGGACTCCAACCCCCTGGTAGGTAATAATTTCAAATAATTCTCGCATTATCGCTGCATTTTAATGGATGTCCAGGGCATTTTAATACCCAAGAAATCAATATTAGGCATCTGGGAGCCATTTTGAGTCAATGTCCCCAACTCCCCTTAAAGGAAAAAAAATACAGCGATCTGAGAAAAGACATAAATGCACGTTTTAAGGACCCCCACCCCCCTGGTAGGTATTATCAGACAGTATAAATAATTATCGCTGCATTTTTATGGATGTCCAGGGCGTTTTTTAACATTTAAAAAACAGCTCATTTCATTGCGCGCCGCCAGTAATGGAAACGAAACTAACGACCACAATTTTCATGGGTCGTTTCGTTTCGTTCAATTTCCAGCTCAATTTTCGTTTGTCATTTCGTTACGTAACGGAAATGACAAACGGAAACGGAAACGGAAATTTCGCCGAGTCGTGCCCATGTCTAGTAGAAAGGGTGTTGCTAAGCAGAAACAAGAGGTGTAGGCTGACCTTTGGAAGGATCTCTGTAAACAAATGCAGCCAAAAGGCGGTTTTGAGTCCGGAAAGCCACACCACAGCTCAAAGTGACCCCTTGAGCTTCTGCCTTCCTCTTAGCCTCTCTATCCTCTCCCGGATCTGTCTAGGAGCAGGAGATACAAGCTGATTTCCCACCCCCCACCCCCATTTAGCATGGATTGTAAAGAAAAAGGAGAGGGGGTTACCTTGTGTGTCCTCTCACCCCCCCCTCCCCGGGGAAAGTTGGAATGTTGGCTGAGTGATTGATAAGTGACCTTATCACTTTATGGCCTGGCCACCCAAGTGACAGAGCACTGTGGGGAAGGCATGTACCAGGGCAGCTTTGGTTCAGCCGTAGCCCTTCAAACGTTGGTTAAACTGAACTAAAATGGAATGATCCTTTCCGTGCTGAAAAAACAACAGGTGCCCTTGCCTGTGTGGAATGGTATGGCCAGTCGTGGAAAAGGGTTGGATTAGTTCACAGTTACCAGTATGGCCCATGTCGTGGCCAGAAAGTAGATTGAACCTGACTTGCGTCAAAAGTGATTCAAAACGTAAGAGAAAGTGCCGTCCAACTGCGCCTTGCACAAGAGCTTGGAAATATTACTTTTTCTGGGCTGGAGCTGCTGAGATCCCCCAGCCTGCGTGTCCATTGCCAACATGAGCTGAAGGATCGTGGGAAACTGTTCTCCAATGCAGGCGTCTCCAAGCTCTGCCCGGCATATGCCTTGCCCAGTATTTCTTGTCTTTCATTAGCAGTGAGTCGCTCATCTCACTTTGCTCATTCTCCACTGAAGCTTATTTCAGTTCAAGATGCTAAGGATTAAATCTTCTACAGGCAGTGGTTGCATATCTTCTGCCATTGAGCCGTTGCCTGAACCTATTTTGTATTGGTCATATGCCCTTAAAAAGGGCTGTGCTTGGACAAGGTATGTGAAAGTTCACAAAGTACAGTGGTACCCCGACTTAAGAGCAGCTCAACTTAAGAGCAATTTGACTTAAGATCAGAAAACTGTTGGCGTTTTAAGTGCCGCCTTACAAATTTTATATATGGTCTACAATTTTTTTTGAATTATTAAAATTATTTTTTCAATTTTTTAAATAGGTACCCCGACATAAGAGTACAGTGACCCCCCCCCGCCATTTCGCGGTTCAGGTACTGCGGCCCCGCTACATCGCGGGATTGCAGTACCTGCACCCGGGCGGGGGGCGGCCGGGTCGCTCCATGCCGCCCCCCCCCCCCCCCCCCCCCGAGAAGCCTTGGGGGTTGCATGGGAGGGCAGCGGGGGGCAATCGGGTCGCTGTGCACTGCCCTCCCATGCACCCCTGAGAAGCCTCGGGGCGGCCGGTAGGGGCGGTGCGGAGCGATCGGGTCGCTCCACACCGCTCAACCAAGCTCTCCCGGGAAGGCTCGGGCCCGGCAACCTTATACCAAATTCAGGGTATGATCGACTTAGCTAAGTAGTTTCCACACTGAGCAAAAGCTTAGAAAAGTTCAATTTTTAAACTACAACTCCCAGAATCCTACAGTCCTGCAGATTTTTGTTTTTAAAATAACATTTTAAAGTTTGAACAAAAGACTTGGTACAGAATTCCGCCTCTGGTCCATTTTCACCTTTTGTTTCTTTTTGAGCATGTCTAAAAGTTCCTCTTTTGGACCGTGAATCTCAAAAGTCCCCACGTGAGATTCTTTTACTGCCACTGCTTTCCAGCTTGTGTGTGTGTGTGTGTGTGTGTGTGTGTGTGTGTGTGCGCGCGCGCGCGCGCGTGCGTGTGTGTGTGTGTGTAATCAGAGGCTATGAACTGTTGGGGCCTCAAAGTTATGGAAGGTTATTTCTTTGGTCTATAAGTAGTTATAAGGGTCATCATCCCGCTTTATAGCCAAAGTAGGTGATTGGCTCCTTCTATGCCAGTTTTTGCACCATGAGTAAAAGTTAAAGTTAAAGGTTCCCCCCACCCATGCGTGCTAGTCGTGCCCGACTCTAGGGGCGGTGTTCATCTCCGTATTCAAGCCGAAGAGCCAGTGTTGTGCAACTATATGGCCACGTGGCCAGCATGGCTACAAGGAGACACTGTTTTACCTTCCCGCTTTTTATGGCAGTACCTATTTATCTGCTTGCATTTACGTGCTTTCAAACTGCTAGGTTGGCGAGAGCTGGGGTTATCAGCAGGAGCTCACTCCGCTCCGTGGCACCTGGGATTCGATCTGCCGATCTGCCGATTTTGCAGCCAACAGTTTTCGGAAGCCTTAGTCCACTGATTAGTCTCTAATTAGCGTATTTATTTATTTATTTGTTTGTTTGCTAGACTTATATCCCACCCATCTTCCCAGGAGGGAACTCTGGGCGGCTTACAATAAAACCCAGTAAAACAAGCAGAGACAGTAACAAAGAAAACAAAAGGAGGCATTATCCAGCAGAGATGGCACGGGCAAAAAAAAAAAAAGCAACTAAGTAGAAAGGTCGCCAAACGCCTCCCTGAAAAGGTGGGTCTTCAGGGCCTTTTTAAAGGCGGGCAGGGACTCTCTTAGGCGCAGCTCACTGGGGAGATAGTTCCATAGCATGGGGCCCACCACAGAGAAGGTGCGGTCACGCTTACACGATTTCCGCGCCTCTCTGGGTGTGGCCACCCTCAGTGAGCGCGCCTGCGCCAATCTTGTGGGTCTGGCCCCAGTTGATCTCTGAGAGATATGCTCCGCCAGATACTGTGGTCCCAGGCCGTGGAGGGCTTTGAAAGTCAAAACCAGGACCTTGAACCTAATCCGGAGGACAACGGGTAGCCAGTGCAAGCGAGCCAGGACTGGGGTGATGTGCTCGAATCTACGAGCACCCACCACCAGCCTGGCCGCCGCATTCTGCACCAGCTGTAACCTCCGGACCAGGGTCAAGGGCAACCCCATGTAGAGGGCATTGCAATAGTAGATCCTCGAGATCACTAGGGCCTGCACGACTGTCCTCAGGGAGGACTCATCAAGGTACTGGCGGATCTGGGCGATCCTGCGGAGATGGATAAAAGCGGCCCTGGAAGCAGCGTACTTCAAGGTTCTAGTAAAAAGAAAAAAGGAGGTGGAATCAACTTGATGTTAGACAAGCCATACCTGCTGTTACCAATTTTATTTCTGCCAATGCCAGGTCTTTTGTAAAACTGATGGGTCTTAATTGCCAAAGGCCAAGGTCAAGTCTCCCTGAAATCTAATCTGTTGTTTCTGAAAAAATAATCTTACCCTGACTCCCTCCACCTTACCCTAATGCAAGGACAGGGTCCAAGCTGGGGAGGATCTTGGAAACCTAACGAGGAGGTACTAGTGCAGGGGTGTCCAAACTTTTTGCAGTGAGAGCCAGATATGGTGAGGTGAAAATGTGTGTGGGCCAACTATTCAGCCTGAAGGGGTGAGAAAGGGTATGGCCCATGTGCATCTTCAATAGCTGCAAATGCTCCAGATTTAAGGTGCCCAAGAGTCCAGTGACTGTTGCATGGCCCAGGAATCAGCCCATGCACACCCAAGTCACACCGCTGCTCGCATATGCTGCCCTCCCTCACAAGAAAGTGGGGAGGACACTGCAGCAACAGGCAGGGCAGGTGGTCGAGGGGATGGATGGAGGCAGGGAGGGCAGGCAAACCATAAAACTGCAAGCTGGCATATCCAACCTACAGGGGAAGGGGCCAGTCAGCGGGGATGAGTGACAGGCTGAGCCGGCAGGGAGAAGAGGCTGAGGGCTGCTCGAAATTTTAAAATGGGCCACATTTGGTCCCCGGGCCAGACTTTGGACATGCCTGTACTAGTGGCACTGGTGTCTACTGGTGCACAGGCCTTGCTAATCCCTGACACTGCTGCCCAAGGGAAATGGGTGGGGCACTGCTGCTGCTCCAGCCCTTTCTCCATGTCTCTTCTTGCCGGCTGGAAGAGGGCTGGTGGGGAAACACAGGACTGCGAAGTGGAGGAATGGGACCTGGGGCAGCCGTGGATCCTTGTGTCCAAGTTACAGTTCTTGTCGAGGGACTGTCGCTGCCACTCGCTGCCACCCACTCCCAAGAAACCAAGCTGTCTTGGTCTCAGGAGAACATACATCGCGTTACCTGCTGCTGCTGGAGAAACTTAAACAACAGAGGGTAGTAGGGGGGTCTGTGTTTTTCTCCACGCTCACTCCCAGCCCTGTTTCTCAGAGGGAGGCTGAGTCAGTAAGCAGAACAAGGGAGAGATGTGCTAGGAGCCCCCACTGGGGGAATTGCCATAGACACAACTCACTTGCCTGCAATCCAGGCACCGGCCTTTGAGCACCGTATTGGTTGGGGACCGTATAGGCTGGCTTTTGATGCCACTCTCACAGGGTCCACAAAAATCCACACCCAGGCTCCCTCCAGGTTGCTTTCTCGGAGTCAACGCTCGGAACACCAACCTGGCCTTGACATCCAACACCCTACTTTCCCTATCCTTGCTTCGGTGCCAAGAATGCTGACTATCAAAACTTGGCAAGAGAAAAATCAGAGCTGAGAGAAATATACAGCTTTAGGTCAGGGCACCACCTTGAAAGCTAAGTCTCTCGGAATGGGTTGGTTGTCAGCCTGGTGTTTGCTTCCTGGCGTCCATTTTGATGCTGCTGCTGAAAGCCTCTGAACGAGAACCATCCAATGGGCTCCTTTCCTTACGTTTGCTTCCTAAGTAAGCAGAACAAGCCAAGACCGTCACAGTCTCTATGACAACTGATCCCTCAGCTCTGCTCATCCATTGCCTCCCTAGTACGCCTGCCATTCCATTTCTTCTGCCTCAAGCCTTCCGTGTTTTTCATGGGAGGGTTAAGCGCTCACTTTCTCTGTGTTTTGGATGCTTTTTTGATCCCAGTGTGAGCAGGCCTTTGGAACGAGGAAACCGGGACCTTCAAAGGTCCAGAGAAAAGTGTTCCTGACTTTTTCTGCTTAGGCACGACTGATCACAGTGGCTCAGTTTTTTAATTCAATCTCGGAATGTATATTTCATAACTCCAATACTTCTGAATAGCACCAGAGGCTGGGCAAATGTGGAGAGCCAGGGAGCCTAGTTTTCTAAAGATTCAAAAATAGAAGTGCCTGGAATATCCACTGGAGTTCTGAATTTGGGAGTTGTAGGGTTGGTTTTGGTCATCTCTCCAAGGGATTTTTTAAAAAAAATCCTATCCTCAGGGATTTCTGTGAAGATTCTCAGTCATCCAGGTGAGTTTATCTGGAAGTTGAGTCATGGCTGCTGGACTTCTATTTCTTGAGAGAGAGAAATGTTTTGCTGCTCATCCAAACAGCTTCATCAGTCTGGATGAGCAGCGAAATGTTTCTATCTCTCAAGAAATAGAAGTCCAGTAGCCGTGACTCAACTTCCAGATCCTCAGGGATATGTACGTGGATTTTTATAGGCCACTTTGGCCTATAGTCCACCTTTTCCCAGCTGTGTTTAACTGCCAGCCTTTGATTCCAAAATGATGGCACCCAGAGTGCCCATGTCAACGTTCATATTCCCACCCCCTCCTTGCCTGTTCAGTCATTCAGAGAGGCCTGTAAGGTACTGATGGACAACTTCCAGGTGTCTAACATCTGGGCAGCCCACATGGTGCTCACCCACCCCCACCCCCCGTGGGGAACAACCAGCCTTATTCGTGCCAGTCTATCAGTGGCTTTACCCAGTCAAGTTGCCTGCTTTCCTTATTGTGTTCCTTTTCAAAGACATGGAAGCAAAACTTGGAAACCTTCCCTACAGTTCTCAGAATCTGCCTGCTGGCCTAACTATTAGAAGATCATCCAAAAGACTTGGGAAGATTTGGGGGGGTTTACAGTAGGGGCTTCAGGTAGAGGAGTCCTTTTTGAACTTTATTGATGAAGGCTTTGAGTCCATATAATTTGAAATAGGGTGGATACAATTCAGTAATTCTTTCTGAAAGCCCAATTAGTTTAAACGGCCCAAAACTCCATTTGAAAAAAAAAATTAAACCGTGATTTAAATAAAATCCACCCCAGTTGGAGATGCTAAAAGCTAATGCCTGCATATGTCCAGAGGCTATATTAAGACATCTGCGCCTGGAGTAGGAAATGGCAAACCAGTCCAGTATTCCTGCCAAGAAAACTCCATGGATGTGGGGTCACAAAGAGTCGGATACGACTGTAATGACACAACACACACAATATTTGATCAACGCTGCTCACTTGGGAGAGCGTGGAGTGGACCTCTCCTTTTGCTTGCCCAGTTGCCCAAATGCACTGACTGTAGTTAACGCAGATAACAGTTTTGTTTCCCACATTTTGAAATCTCTTTGCTTTCTGTTCCAAGCTTCCGTCGCCAACAGGAAGGAGGCCGACCATCACCACTGGCTGTGCTCCTTGCAGTGAACTCAAGCTCCTCTTGACATGGCTTCTTTGCCCGGTGGAGGGATAGGGGGAAGGACCAGTTCCACTGGAAGAATCCTCGTCCACAGAAAAATCCTAGCAAGAAGACGGATGCCTCACGTTGCCTTTCCTGCCCTGTCCTCAAACCTCTCTGTATTACTGTGTCCCTTCTGCGTTACTGCCTCTCCTGGCCCTTCTTGCCTGCCCCCCTGCCCCAGGTCTGTTGCTAAGATGCTTGTGTCTCCTCTATTGAGAAGCAAGGTGGGGTGGGGGGTGGGGGGGGCTGTCGAGGGGCCATGGGGCTTTTCTTTCTGCACAAAACCAGCAATTGTAAATACTTTTCAAAATGTTTAAAAAAAAACAGTACAGAAACAATCCAAAAGAGCAAACGCAATGGAAACACGTAGAGATAAGTTTTCAAAAAATAAAAAAAATTAAAAAATCAGAACTTAATCTTTTGGGGACAAAAAAAAGTGTCCAGAGACCGTCAAAACAGGAGGGAAGCTAATTTTGTCAGGTATGCACTGAGAAATCTATTTGCAGATTGATTGACAAAAAAAAGTAACAAGAACCTATTTATTGTATATAATGTTTTATTATAAATTGTGTATTGTATATTGCATCTGTACATCTGCTGTGGTTTTGTGATGTGCAAATTTCCGCATGGGTTTCATTGAAGTTCTGAGTCGCTTTTTTATCGTTTGGGGGTGGAGGGTGTTTTCTAAAATAATGTTTGTTTCTCGGCAGTACACACCCAAAGATCCCAATTTGTATTAAAAAAAAAGAATAGGAAAAAAAATATTAAAGACGAAGCAAATACACCCTCTTTTCTTGGGGAGGGGGGGAGAGGGAGGGGAAACAAGGGCATTTTCTGAGTTCTCATTGGCCACTTGTAAACCCCTACATCTGTGTTCTCCCTTTATGCCAGTGCTGAGCTCAGGGTCTGCGTGGGTCTACAGGAGTGCGTGCAGGTAACTTCTTTTTTCAACTCGAGTCCTGCTGCCTTCTTTATTCCCTCTTTTTTCTGGATCCGCAAGCCAATGCACAGCTTTGTGGATTGTGAAAAAAAAAAAAGGAAAAAGGAAAGGAAAGAACAAAAAAAGGGGGTGGGTGGGAGGTTGAGGAGCCTCCGCCGCCACCACCCCATCCTGTGTGGTCCATTACTGATCTGAACTGTACAGCTCAATAACGCCAGACTTGGTAGTTGCTTGAAAACAGAACACGCCTCCTGATTATCTCCATATCCGCTCCTGCCTGCTTGCTTCCTTTCCCAGGCTGTTGCCTTCATCATCCTCAGTCTCCCCCTCCCCCACCTCCAGCCCGCCTTTATTTTTTGCTTCCCACCCTCCCTGGCCCCCACGACTGGTCTTTTTTGTGTAATTAGGAAGGAATTTTTAATAGACTTTTTTATATTAAAAGAAACCTATATATTGAGTGACGAGGCTGCGGTGTGTGCTTCTGTCAGCAGTTGGATGGATGCCTCGGGTCTCTAGGGAGAGTCTTCTGCCAGCACGCCCAGAGCCTGGGAGGAGAGGGAGGTGGTTGGAATAAAAGCTCGGCTCATGCAGGCGAGACACTGAGTTCACTTGGTACATGGGTGGGGGTGGGGGTGGTAGGGCAAGAGAGAGGCTGTCTGAGGCCGACTCCAGAAACGGAATCCCAAAGGTTTGCCCATTTCTAGGGTTTAGTTTGCAGCCTTGAGACCCAAGAGTCCAGATCAAGGGAAGTGACGGTACCACTCTATTTTGCTCTGGTCAGACCCCACTTACATAAGAACATAAGCAGAGCCATGCTGGATCAGGCCTAAGGCCCATCTAGTCCAGCTTCCTGTATCTCACAGTGGCCCCACCAGATGCGTCTGTGAGCGTATGAGACTTGATCTCTGTCTCCTGATACCACTCCCCTACATCTGGCCCCTGAAGTACCCTGGTTTTAAGCCTGGAGATTACACATCTCCATAATTATTTGTAACCCGTGATGGACTTCTCCTCCAGGAATCTGCCCAATCCCCTTTTGAAGGCATCCTGGCCAGATGCCATCACGACATCCTGCGGCAGGGAGTTCCAGAGAGTACTGTGTCCAGTTCTCAATTCAAAAAGCATGTTGACAACCTCGAACAGGTCCAGAGGAAGGCACCAGGGTGGTTAAAGGGCTGGAAGGAATGTCTTACAGGAAGCAGCTTAAAGAGCCGGGAATGTTTAGCCTTACAAAAAGAAGGTTGAGAAGGGATATGATAAACATGTTTAAATATTTGAAAGGATGTCATATCGAAGAGGGGACAGGTTTGTTTTCCATGGCTTCAGAGACTAGGACTCGGGACAGTAGTGTTAAACTAAATGAAAAGAGATTCCATTTGAACATTAGGAGGAACCTCCTGATGGTCAGAGCTGTTTGGCAGTGGAAAAGGCTGCCACAGAGGGTGGTGGAGTCTCCTTCCTTGGAGATTTTGAAGCAGAGGCTGGATGGCCATCTGTCAGGAGTACTGCGATGGTGGTTCCTGCATGGCAGGGGTTTGTACTGGATGGCCCTTGAGGTCTCTTCCAACTTGTTATGAATCTCTGAGCGGCACTAAGCCTTTGCACTGCTGCAGGAGATGAGGTTCCCATCTGCTGCCTCCCTGCCTCTCTTTTGGTGTCAAGAAAAGATCTCGCCTGTTTCTCTCAACTGGAAGGCCTCCGTGCTGGCAGAAATATGACCGTGTGGATGAGATTTGTTCTGGCCTGTGCTGTATTTCAAAGCGGGAACTTGGTCCCTGCAACATTGTTGTGCCCCCACCCCCACCTGAGGCTGGAAGACAAAGTGCCCTAAAAACATAATAATTAACGCCACACTGCCTTGACGGAAAGTCAGGTGGAAACCAAAGGACAATTCAAAAAGGCTTCCTCATATCTTGCTCGTGGGGGTGGCCTTCAGAACGTGCAGGTAGCCATTGTTGCTTGCACAATCGCTGGATGCCAGGCAGATTTTCTGCATGGTTTGGAGCATGCAGATGCCTGCTATGAGGGCTGACAGGCAAGCAGGGCACCAGTGTTGCAAAGAGTTGCCAGTACAGACACAGCAGGAGAGGAAATTCGTCTTGCATTCAGGGCTGTTTCCCTTCAAACGAAGAAAAACAGGCATATCATTTGCATCCTGGATTCAGAGCTTGCCTGCTCTCAAGGGCTCTCAAGGGACACACACCTGGGTTGGGGTACCCAGAAGATGGAGTGCAATACAGCCAGAGAGCCAAAGGTCTCCTGTCTCTGTCTTAAAAGGGTAAAGGTGTTCCCCCATTGCACATGCGTGCTCCTCATCTCTGACTCTAGGGGCAATGCTCATCTCTGCTTTCAAGCCAAAGAACCAGTGTTGTGCAAGTCCACGGCCATGTGGCCGCACGGTTGAAGGCATTTCTGTGCACTGAACAGTTTTACCTTCCCGCTTTTTACGGCAGTACGTATTTATCTACTTGCATTTACATGCTTTACACTTTCATAAGCAGCAATCATGAGGGTCAGGCTGACCACACCTATTGACTCTGAGCCTGCTGAGTATCGCAGTTTCTTTCTCAGCTGATTCTTTTGCAGGGCTGAATCTTGCAAACCTCATTGATCAGGTAGTGGGGGGGGGACACATCTGAAAGCACCTGAGATACCTCAAAACGGGGCAGTATTGTTTTGATGCACACTCTTATTGGCCTGCCTGTTAGCTGAATTCTTGATTTGAGTCCGCTCTCGTCGTATGTAGCTATGGCTTGCATAACAAATTAACAGGGCTGCAGTCTTCATGCCCTCTTAATCTCCGCGGGGCTTGCAGCTGTACATGCAAAACAGGTGACACACACACACACACACACACGCCTCTGTCACTCAGATTGCAAAATCGAAGGGTGCTTGTGAAGAAAAGAGTTATCGGCAAATCTCCATAGGGGATCCTATGGAGCTGTGTGCACAAACAGCCTCCAGTAAGATCGGGTCGAGCAGCACCATTTATTCCAAGATGGGGAGCCAAGGAAAATGGGTAGAGTGGCAAAGAAAACATCGCCCCCCCCCCACGCACACACACACTTTATACTGTTCATAGGGTACTTCATTTCCTCCACGTGAGCATATTAGGGCCTGATTTAAACACGAGGCCAGAGAGGCAAAGGAAACCTTGTGCATGTAAGGTTGCAGGGGTCAGCATGTTGTTCAAATCAGGTGGCCTCCCTAGTATGGAATGCACATGTCCACTGCCGTTATTCATGCGACAAACCAGGCCCTGACTTAAATTAGCCATGCAGCACCAAATTTAAATGGAAGTGCAGGAAAAGTGGGCAGCCAGCGTGGAGGCAGGCAACCTCCTTGTAAGCCAAAAATGCCAGCAAGTTACCTTTATATCTATTTACAGTAGGACCCTGATACCCGCTGGGGATTGGTTCCAAGCCTTCCCGTGGATAATGAAAACCGTGGATAAGAGAGAACGCCCCCAAATCCCCCAAAACTGCTGTTTTGTGACAGCAGCTTGCTTTACAGCTGCTGTTTGTGACACTACCTTGCTTTAGGTTGCTGTTTTATGGCAGCTTGCTTTACAGCTGCTGCTTGTGATAGTAGCTTGCTTTGCAGCTGCTGAATTACTTATTTAATTTTTTCCTTTGACACTCGTGGATAACTGAATCAGTGGATAATGAATCAGTGGATACAGGGGTCCTACTGAATTTTTTTTAACATGACCACTCCTTTGTTTGTTGCAGACCTCACCCGCAAAAATCTCAGCCAATTGTCTTTAACATAAAGTGCATGGGGGGTACACAGCTTGTTGAATCCCTCCTGTAATCACAATTGACTTGGAAATAAGATGCACATCCTCTACTATTTTGCTTTAGCAATAATAATCCTGGAACTGCAAGCTGAAAGGGACCCTATAGGTCAGCAAGTCCAGCCCCTGTCGAGGCGGGGGGGGGGGGGGACTGAACTCCTGACTTCCGGGTCTGAAGCTGGAGATCCAAACCACTGAGCAATCGAACAAATGGCTGAGATTTCAGAATTCATCTCATCGCTGAATGTGACCAATAAAGTAATAAGAGGCTTGAACTGAAAGAACTCAAATGGGGACGGAGGGGGTGGGAGAGGAGATTCCAAAGGTGTCCAGCCTGCTTCAGAGAAACAACACAATAGTTTCTCACTAAATGCATGTAAAGCTTCCTCTGGCAGTTGTGTGCTACCCTCCAGATGGGTGCTGCTCCCTCTACCAATTTGATACCATGTGAGGAATGGAACTGACAGTGGCATGGTGCATCCAACCCTGCGAGTGAAAACTGGCCAATTTGTGGCCCTCCAGTCATGGCTGGGCCGCAACTTGTTCCGTTCTTAGGCAGATCAGCAAACATTGAAAAACAAACTACTGGACAGGCTCACGAGGTTGTGAGTTCAAGTCTCCCCCCCCCATGCCTCCCTGAGAGGGTCCAGTGGCGATGATCCATGGGGGCCCCTCTTCCAACATCAAATGTTATTGCTATAATAATAGTGGTGGAAGTCCAACGGTATCTTTAGGCACACTGACTGCCCAACCATTAAGGTTTTCCATCCTGCGGTCGGGGTGGCATTTAATGATGCACTCCAGGCAATGAAATGCCTTCGGCCACTGCTGAGCTTCCTCCCACAATTTCCTGCTGCATCTGTTGGCAGGATCCATTCCCCCTCTCCCCTCCCCAACAGATGAGCTCTCAGTAACAAAATCAAGCTTAGGGAAGAGGGGGAGGGAAAGTGTGTGGGAGGATGATGCTGTGGATGGAAACTCAGTTTGCGGGGGGGGGGGGGGAGATGCATCAGGGACAGAGGAGGGGGGGTGGACACCACGTTTTACAAGGGACACTTAAGAGAGTGGAGTCTGTTTTACCTGGAGGAAGACTTACAAAGAAGAAGAGGACATGCGATCAAGACCTTCAAATATCTGACAGGCTGTCATGCACAAAATACTTCAGGCAGCCTCTCACTCATGAAGAATGGACTAGAAGCAAGCGCTGTTAAAAACAACTACATGTCTCAGTTAAATGTGAAAAGTTTCCTGGGTTGGAAGAGCTTGTTTTACAATAGATGGCCTAGGGAGGAATGAACTTGCCTTTTAAAGCCAAGGCTCCACAGCCACCTCTTTTATTTATTTATTTATTTATTTATTTATTTATTTATTTATTTATTTATTTTAGAGTATTTTTACCCCACCTTTCTCCTTGGAAAAGGACCCAAGGGGGCTTACAGTAATGAGGGATAATACACAGTCCAGTACAATTAAGACATGTTCAAGTATTTGAGAACAAGGAATTGAGGGACATCTTAGAGCATTAATAGACAACATTACATTAAAGCAGTGGTTCTCAACCTGTAGATCCCCAGATGTTCCTGGACTGCAACCCCCAGAAATCCTTTCCAGCATAGCGAGTGGTGGAGGCTTCTGGGAGTTGCAGTCCAGGAACATCTGGGGACCCACAGGTTGAGAACCACTGCATTAAAGCAACACAGTTATAAGTAGCCATAAACACAAACTCTATGTGAACCCATAGATTCATATAAAATACACATGGTAGTCCATCATTCAGGGAAAGCTTGCCTGGAGAGAACGCCTTTCAACTCAGAGGTCCTAGAATTCTGTGAGCTAACTAAGACTGACGCAAGGTGCAACAAAATCTGTCTCTTCCAATAGGAAAGGGAATGAATGACAAAGGCCAACCAAGTGGAGTGTATGTATGCCGGAGTGGTGGACCTAAAAATGAGGGCCTGACCCAGCTGAATCACAGCTGGGACAATTACTCTGTGCAAACAACCTTAAGAGCATATTTCTACGTATAACTTATTTCTGATCATGTGTGTGGTGTTGTGACAGTCGTGATCAACTCTTCGTGACTCCATGCCCATGGAGTTTTCTTGGCAGGAATACTGGAGTGGCTTGCCAGCTTCTACTCTGGGTGCCTACAGCTCCTGGTATTCCCTGGTGGTTGCCCATCAAAGTACTAGCCAGGCCCGACCCTGCTTAGCTTCCCAGATCAGGTGAGATCAGATATGCGCTCAGGGCATCTGGTCAGCTCTTTCTGATCATAGCTTAAACCAAAACATTGTATTCCAGCAGCATCGATGGGGCAAAAATTGGCTTGGATTCTAGAGGTTGGGTGTTTGATTTCCCCACTGTGCCTCTTACGAATATATAACCCTCCCATTTGGCCTTGGGCATGATGTACAATCCCAGGGCAACCCAAAAAGAAGGAAATGTTAAACCAGTTCTGTGTACAACATTTTGTACCTGGGAAAACCCAGAAATGGACATGGACACCATAAATCAGAACTAACCTGACGACAGACAGTTGTTATTATTATCTTTAAAATCCTATATAATTCAGTCTTCCTGAGCCGGTATGTAAAAGGAATCAGTTATATTTTTATCTTCTTTATCCATTTTATATTTATATTACATCTTTCCCTTTTCCCAGATTGGAACCCAAGGTAACTTTATGGTATAAGGGATGGGCTGTACAATTTTAAGAACTGACTTATAAATTGTAAAGAATTTGCAGGATTCCCATTGTGCATCCCAAAAGAACCAGTCTGTGTGACGTTGGATGCCCCATGAAATAAGGAACAGTTAAGTACATTTCTCAATACTCTCTAGCTAGAAAACATTGAAAAGGATCACCACAAGTCAAAATTGATTTGACAGCACATGATTATTATGACCGTTAATTCAATTAACCCTAACCCTAACCCTTATCTAAACAATCCCATTAAAAACCACTGGAGAACACCTCAGTTATATGTAGTATTTGCTGTAGAAAATGGCAGCATATAAGCCAGGTGCTAAAAGTGGCCCAAGATGGGCATATTTGCTTGTGTGTGTGTGTGTGTGTGTGTGTGTGTGTGTGTGTGTGTCCTCCCTTCTTTGGCCAACGGGGACTTTTATGTCTCATAGAGCCAAATTGAGATGAGGGGTGAGTGAGTGGAAGAGGTGTATGACCCACGTTCCTTTGTTTGAAGAAGTGTGTGAAACCCAATGCTTAATCAGCTTTTACAACTGCCCTCCAGCTTCCTGCCTCTAAGGAAACTCCTTGACTGGTATAAATCATCTAGCTAAGAGACTCCTCGGTGCACATCATGCAGCCGAGAACTTTAAGAATAATTTCCTGGCAAAGCACATCATTTGCCATGTTTTGAACTTTGGGACACGCTTTGAAGAAGAGTGGGTTCCACTGGAAAGCTTGCAATGTTTTTTTATTTTTATTAGTGGCCTATAAAGGCATCGCCTGTAGCCTAGTTTTGCATTTGTGTTTTGTGATGGCCACGCAGCTCAGCCCTACTCTTTTGCTTTGATGGTCCTCACCAAATGTGACTCTGAGGGTGGCAGGGTCAAGAGAAGGACTTCTCCTGCAGATCTCAACACCTAGGCAGGCTTCTGCACCAAAGTTGCATAAGGCTTAATAAGTCCCAGGCAGCACTTGGGATTTCTGCCTGAAATTGGGTCAATAATTGTTGGTACTAAAGTAACAGCAGAGTTCTATGTCCCCTGACAACTGCCCTGCTCAGAACTCTGGCTATAGCATTTTAGGACCAGCGAAGATTCTAAATGGGCTTCAAAGACACCTCAGCTAAGATGTAACCAAGGCATACGTTCCTGTGTTAGCTTTAATTGCGCAAATGCACTTCTGGCTACTGCCAGCCTCAAGGAATTGAGGCTCAGGATGGAATCAAGGAGTACTCCTAACCGGAAAAACTTTAGGGGAATATGAACAGAACTCATCCAGCACCGGCTAAAACATTTGCTGAATTTTGCAACTGGGCTTCAAAAAGAAAAAACATAGAAACACTGTATATGGGGGGCACTATATAAATTACAGGAGAAATCATTTGCAAAACATATAGCATTTTTTCATGTATAAGACTATATTTTTTCTAAATTTGTTAGACTTAAAATTGAGGGTCATCTTATACATGGAAGTAAGCCGAGGAGAGAACCATGGAGTTATGAAACTAATTCTGGGCTCAAAAAGTGGGGGTCGTCTTATACATGGGGGTGTCTTATAGCCGGGGGAAATGCAGGGAGATTTGCAGATACAAATGGGCATGGTACATGTTAGGAGAAACATGCATAAAATTGCTACAACTTTTCATACAGACTCCCCACCATAAATCACAAACTAATAGAAATACTGGTCTAAATGAAGTTAATATTGATTAGAGGTGGAGAAAATGTTGTTTTTTAGAGCGAAATTCCTGGAATTACATACTCCCCGGTGTAATCGAAAGAAAAGAAATAGGGGGGGGGGAGAAACAAGTGAAACTGATAGACAGTTTTTGGCTAGGATAGGTGGGCGTTAATTCCTGGTAGCCCAGGGGTTCTTGAACTGCAATTCCCACGAGCCTTCATCACCAGCTGTGCTGATGGGAATTCTGGGAGTTGCGGTCCAAGAACACATGAGTTACCCAAGCTTTGGTACCGCTGGGTTAGCCAGTTAGGATGCTGGATTTCCTCAATGACAAGGAGCGGAGCTATCTCCTGATAACAGGCATTTTAATTCAACATTCTAGGACCTCGGGCCACCTTGAAAGTCACATGTGGCTGGAGCGATAATGTTTTTGTTCTCATGGCCCTTTTCAATGTCTCAAGGATTTAAGCCTTAAAAGTGAGGCTTGATCTCTGCCTAGGGAGTAGCTGATGTGCTGGGACAGGCGTCTCTTTCACAACTTGGTCACATCCCATATAAAAGTGATCAGAAGGAGAAGCCATCTCCATGTCTTGCTGCAGCGAGTTCTGCAGAATGTGAAGAAGCCCTGTTATCTGCCTGGATTTTCATAGAGCTTTCATAGAATCATAGAGTTGGAAGAGACCTCAAGGGCCATCTAGTCCAACCCCCTGCCATGCAGGGACCCCCATCCAGGTACTATTGAGAGGTGGCCATCCAGCCTCTGCTTAAAATCCTCCAAAGACGGATACTCCCACCACCCTCCAAGTCAGTATATTCCACTGCTGAACAGCTAACCATCAAGATGTTCTTCCGAATGTTTACGTGGAATCTCTTTTCCTGCGGTTTGAAACCATTGTCCCCCCCCCCCCCCCCCCCCCGAGTCCTAGTCTCTGAGGCCATGGAAAACAAACCAGTCCCCTCTTCAGTATGACATCCTTTCAAATATTTAAACATGGCTATCATATCCCTTCTCAGCCTTCTCTTTTGTAAGGCTTTGAATTTTTGCTTAAATTCCTTGAGCTGCACAGTAAAGGGATAGAAATTGACAGGGGAGATTAGTTTCACATTCCCCCTAAATTCCACTCCTTTCCTCATTAACTGGCTCTTAAAGATTAAGCAATTGACTCTGAGACATTTGTAGGAGAAAGAATAAAATGTCATTACTTACAGTTGTGAACTGAATAACCAACAGTGGATAAACAAAATGATCGCCTTCAACAGCAGATTTCAGCAGACTCAAGAGCGGGGGAAAGCACTGAACAAGAAGGCAGGTCTCTCTTAGAATTCAGAGGGAGGAAAATAACTCTTGGTTGATGCTCAACAGACTGTCACCTGATCCTAGAAAGGTCCCTCCCCAGCCACACTTTCTCTAGGCAGCAGGCTAGGTTTGTAAAAACTCAAATATGAGCATGGATGGTTCAGGATATTTTGCTACTTGATGGACGAAGCCAGCTAGAACAGCAAAGTCGCCTGACATGCCCCTTAGAGGACACAAATGGACTTTTGGGAACAATTTTGGAAATGTTTTCGGATTTATTTGAAGCAGGAAGACATGCAGTACTTGGCTCCGCCTACCCAACCCAATCCAACCCATTGTACAGAGCAATCATTTTTGGCCACCCAGAAGATCCAAAAACATTATCCTTCATAAACACACAGGGACTTAAATAGAGCTGTCTGTCTGGAGAATTCTGGGAGTATAGTTTCAACGAGTCTAGATTTGACTGGAACACAGAAATTGAATGATAAACATTCTTCTAGAGCAACAGAAAGAATAAAAAGGGAGGTGGAGTAGCAGAGTATAGTCAAAAAAAACGCATATCCCTGCATGGAAATACAAGAAGGTGAGGTTGGTTGTCCCACAGAGAGCAATCAGAATAATATAACTGGGGTGAAAAAAGGAACATGGTAGTTGACGTCTACTACCTACCACAATTGATCAAGAACAAAATAGAGACGAACCCTTTGAAAAACAAACTGCAAGAAGATCAAAGAGATACAATGTGGGGCCTAACGGAAAATGTCAATTATCCTGATACCTGTTAGGAGACAACCATGGCCCTTCCAAGAAATTCTTGGCTTGTGTGGCTGATAATTTTCTCCTTCAAAATGCGAAGGAAGAAACTAAAGGGGCTGCAGTCCTTTGGGGCAGAGCGACCATGTTCTACTTGAGTTCTTGATTTCAAAGGAAACAGAAGTCAAGTGTAACCCTATGTATACACTTGATTTTAAGAAAGCCAGTTTTAATAAACTCTCTAAAGAAGAATAAGATCTCATCCCATGGCAAGAGGGCCTAACTAGAAAAGACGTCTAAGATGGGTGGGAGTTTTCCAAAATGGGAAATTCTACTGGCACGTCCACAAATAATTCTAGCAAGCAAAAAAAAGTGGAAGAGTGAAAAATAAATAAATAAATAAATAAATAAATAAATAAATAAATAAATAAATAAATAAATAAATGTAGCTTCACAAAAAACTCAGAGAGGACCTGAAAACAACAAGGGACATATATGTACATTGCTCAAAGTAGCAATTTGCTAGATGGGCTGTATAAAAATCCAATAAATAAATAAATAAATAAATAATATCAAAAGTGGAGGGAAAGCCAGGCAACAAAGGAAGAATACTGACAAGAGATGTAAAATTTCTGGAAATGAAGCTCAGAAAAAAAACCTGTTTTGTTCCTGGTGTTTTTTTTGGGGGGGGGGGGGAGAATGAAATGTTCAGAAAAATTGGAAACAAAAATGCTACATTAGCACATACAGCCCTTTTATACATCTTGAAAGAGCCATTCTGTTACTTTAGGAACATAAAATATAACTATGGACAATTTGACTTGGCATAAAATTATCACAAATAGCATATTAAAATACAGTGTGACCCTCATCATAAAACAAACAGTTTGTATAACATAAAATCTGTACAACAGTAAAACATTCCAGAGATAGGGGAAATTTGCTTAACAGAATTGCTTATGGGGCGAATCCGTACAACAGAAAACTGGTCGCCATTAGGGATTACTCTGTTTTCAATGCATTCCTATTGGAAATTTGGATAAAGGAAATTTTGCTTAACATAATTTCATTTGGAACTAATTAAATTCCTTTATACAAGGTAACCCACTGTATAGTGTATCCAAACAATTATTACAAACAGAATTTATATTTATTTTTAACTATAAGTAACAAATGGAGTAACAATCTCCTGAACTGTTTACACTAGTTTATTAAGGATGGAAACAAAAAAAAACCCTCTACAAAACAATGTTTAAAAAATCCAGAATTAAACAATTATTCATATTTCCTCTCCACAGAATTAAATAAAAATAAAATAAAAACCTCATCCTCTTTAAAATAATTGAAGGAGAGGGGGAAATGTATAAAAGGGAGTGGGGACTAAGTTTTCAATGATTTTTTTTTTAGAAATTATTTGGAAAATATTTGAACATCACACCCTGTCTGCCCAGAGTTCCCCATTTGAGGAAAATCAGATTGTGGTATATAAATATGAAAATAAATAAATAAAAATATATTTTATTCATCATGTTAAAATAAAAACATTCCATAATCATATTTTTCTTTTCCTTTTTTTCAATTTTTTCTAATTTTTCAAGGGGGGGGATCCAACAAAGGCTTCAGGGGGGGAAAAACAGGGGGGAAACCACCCACCATCAACTACCACCCCAGCCAAATTTTCCAGTTTTTTTTTTCCTGGGTCCTTCACATCTCTAGTAGGAACAAGAAGTCAAGATTTTGCAGGGATGTTGTTGGGAAGGCTGAGCTGAGGTGACTAAGGGCGTTTATATACACACGACCCCTAAACTCCGCCGCAAATGGCTCCCAGCTCCGAGCTTAAAAATGTTTTCCCCCCACCAGCTCCGGAGTTTTACAGGCAATTAAGTGCGCCCCCCCCCGCCCACTTTTAGCGGCGACCCAGTGCACTTTTCTTGTACCCTTCTCTCTGGAGGTGAAAATTCTTTGCGATGCGGTGCACTACGATAGTGAGTGCGGGGCTCTCCTCGCTTCTGTTTGCTGTTTTTTTTTTGCTCCTGCCCCTTTAAGAGCTACTTAAGAGTTACTTAAGAGCTACTGGAAATGTTGCCGGCGCAAGAGCCGGCAAGAGCGAGAGGCAGAACGGGAGGTGAGCCACGGTCTTTCTTCCTTTTTTTTTCTCCCTCCCCTCACGCAGCCAGCAGCCAGGGTAGGGAACACAAGAAGAGCAACAAGCCCCTAAGATCTCTGTCCGAATTTAAGGGACCAGTGGATCTTAGGGGTCGTGAAAAAGCACCCTAAGGATGATTCAGGAACTAGGAAACAAGCCCTATGAGGAAAATTGCAAGGACAGGCTATGAGAATAGAAGACTGAGGGGAGAGATGATAGCATTTTTCAAATACTAGAAATGTAGGTAGCCATACAGAGAAGGGCAAGATCTGCTTTCCATCATCCCAGAGTGCCAGATGCATAATAATAGGCTCAAGTTACAAGAAGCCAGGTACAGACTGAACATCAAGGGGGGGGGGGGGAAACTTCTTAACTGAGAGCAGTAACAAGTTGCCCCAAAGCAACAGAAATATAGCCTGCTGGGGCGGGGGGGGGGGGGGGGGGGGGGGGGGGGGGAAGCAATTTTTTTGCTTGTTTTCCAAGTTAACCAACTTTAAATAGAAGAGTTTGCTGTATCCATCCTTTCTTTTCTGCCTTTTCTCTACCTCTCCTGGCAGAGGTGGGCTCATCTGTATCCATCCCCCCCCACACACACACACACACACACCCATCATGGCTCAGCAAACCCTGAACATGCAGGAGCCAGCATTAAAGGATGGTTCTGTAATTAAATAATTGAGAGCTCTACAGTGTTCCAGAAACAGATCTCCTGGATATACAGTGACCCCCCCCACACACACACACCTATCGCAGGGGTTAGGGACCCAAGCCACGATAATCTGAAAATCCGTGATATGCAGATGCAGGCCGGGTCAGGCCTGGGGGGTCTAGCTGGGGGCTCTTGTACTTACCCCCAGCCTGGTGCTGCCTTGAATGGGCCTGCAACAGCCTTCATGTCCTTCTGGAGGCCCCAAAAGGGCCTCCCTGAGAACCGGAAGTGACTTCGGAAAACTGGAAGTGACTTCCCGGATCACCAAAAATCATTTCTGAGCTAGAGAATGGGCACGACTCCAATAAATGGTGTTTCGTTTGTCCGTTTGGTCGTTTAGGGGTCCGTTTCGTTTCGTTTTCACGTTTCCGTGACTTTTTTGCAAAAAAATTCGTTTTCATTTCGTTAGGTAACGAAACGAAAAAACGAAAACGAAAATGAAAAATTGCTGTAAGGTTTGTGTTTAGCATTCTTTTTAGTTCATATGCATCTGCTGCAACGTAAAAACGAAAAAAACACGGCAAATTTGGTCATTTCGTTTTCATTTATGGTTTTTTTTTAAAAAAAATTGTTTCGTTTTCATTGCGTAACGAAACGAAAAACGAAAATGAAAACGAAAAATCGTCTCGTTTTCGTGGGCCCATCTCTATTTCTGAGGGGCCTCCGAGGGACTTTTCCCCCCCTTACCCATGGGGCCTTTTTTCATATACTGGGGTTCCGCTATATAGCTGGGATCACTGTATATGAACCCCGAAAGGGCGGGGGACCACTGTATATACTACGTCTTCAACTTTTAACTCTATCCTGGAGTAGTTATTCGTGTTTAGTAGCCACAGGCTCAAGCACCAGAAAACCAGCCACCTTGGGCCAGGGTAGCAACCATATGTCTTCTAATGGGAAAGCAGTTCTGCCGTGGAAAGATGGAACCAGGGAACGAAAGACCAGTTGAAGAATGGCTGTTGCCATGACAAAGGTAGGAGGGGAAAGGAGGATGCTCCCACAGGTGACGGTAAGCAGATGTGTGTGTGTCAGAGGGGGGGGAGTGGTAATGTGGATTTAAGGTTGCCAAGAAACAAGCATTCTCTTACAAAAGGGCTGGACATACCTAATTTAATAGAAACTTCATCCGAGAACAGCAGATTCCCCTGCCAGCCCATTTTTGCTTCCTTGTTTGAAGCAGAAATGTACTTTTTAGCAGCTTGGTGTCAAACAGTGTTTCAGAACCGAACCTAAGCATGGTTTCTTTTGGAAATAAAATATATTTTTCCCCCCATTTTCAATTAAAGTTGGAGTGAACTTCTAGGTAAAATTGCTTTTGTTCAGTCTCCACCCCCCACAACACCTCTAAATTACACAACTGAGGAGGGCCTTTTCACACAACCCCTAAGATCCGCTGGCCACTTAAATTCAGGACCAAAGATCTTTAGGGGATTGTTGCTGTTCCTGTGTTTCCCACCCCCTCCGTACTCCTGGCTGCTGGCTTGCGTGAGGGGAGGGAGAAAAAAGGAAGAAAAGAATGCCGCTCACCTCCGTTCTGGCCGTCCCGCACTGCATTCAGATCTCTTAAAGGGGCGGGGGCAAAAAAAAGAACAAACAAAAGCAAGAGAGAACCGGGCAGTCACTACGATATATCCGCATCAGGAATTTTCACCTCCAGAGAGCATGTACCTGAAAAGTGCGCTGGGACGCGCTTAGGTGGGCGTGGTCGCACTTAATTATCTGTAAGCTGGTGGGGAAACAATTTTAAGCTCCGGAGCTGGGAGCCAATTTGCGGCGGAGTTTAGGGGGCGTGTACAAAGGGCCTGAGTAGTATGGCATCACAGGCATCCAATAATATGTTCAGTTTCCATTTTCTAGGCAATGGCCAAGGAAAGCTGGATAAATCCAATTTTATTTTCCTCGTCTTCTCTTTCTACCTGTATGATTGCAATGATGATCGATGTGCCACCACATTAGTTGCTTCTGGCTTACAGCAACCCTAAAAAGGTTCTCAAAATCTCAAGATATGTAAGGTATTTTATGAGATACCCAGTGTGGTGTAGGGGATTGAGTGACCAGACCAGGACTCTGGAGAATAGGAAAACTAACGGGTAAAACCACCCTATAAAATATAAAATCACTCCCCTTGGAAGCCTCATTGGGATCCCTATCGTTTTGTTCCCACCAGATGGCGCATAACAATGGATATTTAATTATCAGTTTTATTTTATTTTATTTTATTTTATTTTAGAGTATTTTATCCTGCCTTTCTCTCCTTGGAAAAAAGGCCCACGGTGGCTTATTGCCAAGACCCATCCCCAGTCAAGCAGAGATTTTGAAACCCAGGTCTTAGCCTAACTCCAAGAAAAGTCAAACATCATATCCACCACCCCAGACCCAAGTCTCCCTTCCCAATGTATGCCTGCAGTCAAAACAGCCGGCTCCTCAGAGATTCTGCTGAACAGTTTTCCAGAATCCTACAATTGCCAAAATTTCTTTCAGAGAAGCTAAAATAGGTTTTAAACCCATGCCATGTACATTTGTGTTTTTGTGTTTTAAAACCTAAGGCCAGACATTTTTCAGCAGCAGCTATTATGCATCTCCTGGATAAGAAAGATGACTGAGCAACTACTTTCACATTAAGAGGGGGTATCCCATCATATTGTCAACTTACCATGAACCCACATTTCTACATCGATCGTCCCCACTCCAACCTCTGCAGTTTCCTTCAGAAATAAATTGTGAGACTGATGCAGTCCTAACAATCTAAAGGCTGTCCCAATTCCAACGCCACATGTTAATAGTAGTTTTGGCAAGGAACGTATGAGAGAGCGAGAGCACACGTACGAGACTAAACAAATCACCTTGAAGAACTTCTTTAAATTCAAAGCAGAGGCAGGGACAGATGAGTGATTCAGTGGCTCTCAGCCATTTAGATCGTCTCTTGCCATCATTTGTAACTCACGTCCCATCAATCACTCTAATCACAAACAATCCACACCACAACCAAACACAATGGCCACTCTCTTTTCCCAAAAGGGCCCTATCTACGTTTTCAGGCTTACTGTTACAATAGAACTTACCCAAACAGATCAATGTGTTCCACTAGTTCATTACTAATGCTTGTGGTTTTTCAATTATCCATCCTGAAGATGCAAAACTTCCCAAACAAAAGGTAATTTGTACACGACCCCTATACTCCGCCGCAAAGGGCTGCCAGCTCCAGATCTTACAATTGTTCCCCCACCACCTCCGAGTGTTGCAGGAAATTAAGTGCGACCACCCCACCTAAGCGCGTCCCATGCGCACTTTTTGTTGTAACCTGCTCTAGGAGGGTGAAAATCCCCATGTCCGGATTTAATCTGGTGAGTGCCGGGGCTTCTCCTCGCTATCTGTTTCGGTTTTTTTTTTTGCCTCCCACCACTTTTAAGAGAAGGGGCGGGAGGCAAAAAACAAACAAACAGAAAGAGACGGAATCAGGACAAGGACGGGGCAGCGGGGTAGCTTTCGAGGTGAGCCTATGCATTTTTTTCCTCTCTTTTTTCCTCCCTCTCCTTCAGCAGAAGACAAGAGCAAGGAAGTGCGGAGTGTTGGGGGACCCAGAAAGAGCAACGAACCCCCAAGATCCCCTTGTCCGAATTTTCAGGGGCCACTGCAGATCTTTGGGGTCGTGTGAAAAGGCCCACATGATCACTCTGTGTGAAAATGCAGCTTGGACGCGCTCCTGGATTTGTCTCTTGAGCTTGGATGCCCAGGTTTCTCAGTGAGTTGTGCCAGTAGGTGGCCTGTTCTTGGAGAGGCCTGAACTGGCCTACTGAGACTCATGCCCGGATTTCATCCTGGATGGATTGCCTGCCAGGGCACTCTATGCGGGTTGCCTTTGGCAAGTGTTTGGAAACTTCAGCAGACCCAAAATTCTGCAGACAGATTGTTAATGGGGCAAGTTAAAGATCACATAACACCCTTGATACAACCATTCCACTGGCTGCTGATCTAGTCCTGGTTTTAAACTATAAAGCCCAAAATAGCTTCAGTCCAAGTTATAAAAAAAACCATCTCTGGCCGCGGTCTCACCAGCATTTTCTGCGCATTTTTGCTGCGGTTAACTGCACAATAAAAGATCGTGTCCTAACCGCGAAGGGAAGTAATGTGGTGCCCTGACTGACCACGCCCCCGGAAGTGCACTTTCACTGAAGGTTTGTAAACCACCGCTAGGGTTGGTTTAAAAAAAACTTCCCTTAAAGATGCGCAGTTCTTTGCTACCTGATTTTGGGGTGGTGTGGGTAAG
>CM074747.1:9386499-9470978 GCA_037367245.1 Phrynocephalus guinanensis | reverse complement strand
CATATTTTGGATTCTTTCAATTTTTTGAGGGGGGGAGGAACCCTTTGGTTTCAAGAGCCAATATGGTGTAGTGTGGTGTAATGCGAGAACAGGGCACTCAGGAAACCTGGCGTACAAATCCTAATTCAGCCACAGAACTTCACTGGGGTGTGAAGAGTCAATGACCTGATGGATCATCCAATGAATTTTTTGACAACTCTGTTGGTGTTCTTGTAAAGTGAGACGTGACTTGACAAGCACAGAAACCCGCCTGCCTCTGCCGTTACCATCCATCGCATGCAATACAAAATGAGAACTCCTGTATGTATCTCCCCTCCAGATAAATATCCAATAGAAGGAAAATCCTAGGGGCACAGTGAGACCAGAAATGAAGTCGTTTTTTTAACACCCATATTTATTAATTTCTCAATTTTGAACCAGTTTGACAATTTTAAAACTGTTTCCTGATCTTCTATTTAAATCATCTTGAATATTTATGGGAGGAAAACAGCATCAAAAACAGGAACCAATCAATAAGAAAAAAGAATTATTATTGTTTATTTATTTGGTTTTATCTTTTGGTTCCATTTCCCCTATTATTTTTTTCCCTCCCCCCCCTGCTTTTCTTCTAGTTAAGATCATGATGTCTCACAGGATACCTCCTTTCACCTACCTTAACTGTAAAACAGGCTGACCAGAAGGTGCCTGAGAACGCCCAGTAAATTTTAACAAGAACTAAGCACATCCGCTCTCGCCTGATTTTCGGAAGCTAAGCAGGGTCGGCCCTGGTTAGTACTTGGATAGGAGACCACCAGGGAACTACCAGTGCTGTAGGCGCCTGGAGTAGGAACTGGCAAGCCACTCCAGTATTCCTGCCAAGAAAACTCCATGACATTGGAGTCACCAAGAGTCGGTCATGACTGTAATGACGCAACACACAAACACACACCCGGAATTTCCCCATGAACTTGTCTTGCACTCTAATCACTTCAACTTTAATCATTCCACCGGAGGAATGGCTAGATCTTTTCCAGATAGGCTTCAGGAAGCATTGCAACCTGTGTTCAGAGAGCTAGCCCATAGAAAATGCATGGTAGGCTTGATGTGAGGAGAAAGAATTTCATATCCGACATAAATATTCAGCTCTATGGCTGGTTTCAACCTTTGTGGAAAGATACACCAAGTTTGCCAAAAGAAGAAGAAAAACTAACAATGCAGGAAAAAGCCCTGCAAACCACAAGGGGCTTTTATTATTCTACAACAGAAGAAACAATGATTGAACAAGACACCATGACAAAACTATAGGATAATCCAAAATGACCCTGTCATTGCAATGACTTCCATCCATTTGTAGCCAAATCATAGCAACCCCCCCCCTCGGCAACCTTCCAATAATATGGCTAAGGGAAGGACGACCTGGTTGTAAGGAACATCTCTGTCTCCCTTGTCATTTGAGCAAGGACCTTATAACAAAACACTTTAGAACAAAAAAAATAGCAGGAAAGGTAACAGGAGTTGGATGGAAGGGATAAGACATAATTATTAGTCAAAGAAAAACTATGCTGCTAGGTAGAATGAATCAGGTCCTTTTTTCATAGCCCCCTCAGTTCCAATCCACCAACTTTTAAAATTAGCAGACACTTCTGCTCAGGTTTGGTTGTCTAGAAGTCAACTGTCACAATCACTTTTAGAGACTTATTTCTCAGTCCATGAGGATTTTCCTGAACCCATGTGTCATTCACTGGATCCCATGCATGGACTAGGACTGTTAGATCCTAGCCTCTTTAGTAGGTTTATTCTCTTTATCAGATTGCAATTCTACACATGTTTACCAGGGAGTCTATCCAGAAAAACACAATGGTATTTATTTACTTCTGAATAATACCCACAGACTCAAGGCACTGACTGTATCTATAGTATCTTCCCTATAACTCTTCCTTCCTCATCTTCTCTTGGCAATCATGGCACCAGACCATCCACTGATCAATAGCTACCTATATGCTGTGTGGTGTTTATAGCAATATGCTATAAAGAAAACAAGAGCTCTACTACATCATCCAAACACCTATCTACCATAATACTCTATTTTCACAGTGACCAGCCGATGCCTAAGGAAAGCCTAAAGGCAGAATGTGAGGGCAATAATATTCATGTTACCCAGCATCTGGAACTGAGAAGTATCCCACCTCCAGTGATAGAAACAAATGATCTTTTCACACAACTCATCATATACAGAAGTACATGGTAAAGACTTGTGCTGACTGGAGGAGAAAGGCCACAACCACTTTTCATATTCAGTTGCAGATGAATCATATACAGTGGTACCTTGTATAAAGTAATTAATTCATTCCAAATGAAATTATGTTAAGCAAATTTCCCTTTATACAAAATTCCATTGGAATGCATTGAAAATGGAGTAATCCCATTTTTATGTTGTACGGACTTGCCCCATAGGCGATTAATGTTAAGCAAATTTCCCCCCATCTCCAGAATTTTTTATGTTGTACAAATTTTATGCTATACAAACTCTTTGTTATACAACTGTCCACTGCAATCACATCACAAGTGTTTGGTTCATAAGAATGGCTGGGTAAATGTTCAGCACGAGCGTTTATGGAGACTTGAACAAATCTGTATTCCCCCAAACTGTCATGCAAGCCAGAACAGTGTTACGGTACATTCTAAACTGCAGTTCACAAACATTTAAACATTCACAAAAACACGTACAGTAATGTGAACAGTGCACATTTAATAACTGCATGATGTCAAGTCAATTGTGACTTATAGAAACCCTGTCCAGGGATTTCTAGGTTAAAAAAAATACACAGAAGTGGTTTACTATTTACTTCTTCTGTTGATGCTTCTGTACAGCTTGCCTGGAATTGCACAGGCTGGAGAGACAATGAGGAATCAAACTTCCAGCTTCTGGATCCACAGCCAGATACCTAAACTACTGAGCTATCAAGTTAGCTTAGGGCCTTTTTACACGACCCCTAAACTCCGCCGCAAATGGCTCCCAGCTCCGGAGCTTAAAATTGTTTACCCACCAGCTCCGGAGTTTACTGAAAATTAAGTGCGACCACGCCCACCTAAGCGGGTCCCAGTGCACTTTTCTTGTACCTGCTCTCCAAGGGTGAAAAATCTTGATGCGGATGTGCCGGGCTCTCCTCGCTTCTTTTTGTTGTTGTTTTTTGCCTCCCGCCCCTTTAAGAGAAGGAACCAGGAAGTGACGGGGCTCCCGGCAGCTTCCACCGGCACCGGGAGGTAAGCCTTTATTCTTTTGTCCCTTTTTTTCTCCCTCCCCTCACGCAGCCAGCAGCCAGGAAGTGCGGAGGGGTGGGGACGCACGAAGAGCGACAAACCCCTAAGATCTCTGGTCCGAATTTAAGTGACCAGCGGATCTTAGGGGTCGTGTAAAAGCGCCCTTAGTGCACATCTAAATAGATATAATAAAGGAACTATAACAAGTAGCTTACAAAAATCTGACATTAAGAGAAGATGGATATGAAATGATGTTGACATTTTGGTTTGGACTTTGAAAAATCTTACAAACTGAAACAGGACCAAATGTAAACTTTTGGGGAAGGGGACGAGAAAGCAAGCAGAAATGAACTTGCTAGATTCATTTGCCTCCAGTGGTTCAATACTCTCCCATAGCCGCACAGCAACTGTTAAGTCAAATGAAAATATTGTTTTCTTCCTAGTTATCTTTGCCAGAGGTCATGCAATACCTGCATCAACCTCTGACTCATCAAGTTCCTATTCCAAGTTCTTATTCCTATTGGCTACGTGTTTTAAGCCATGGAGGACTGAGTTAACTGCAGACCTCCATGGCTTAAAACACACACAGGCAAATTTGTGATTTCTACCCATTGCTTTCTGCCACAATATCCAGGTTGAAGAAGAGTTCTAGTGAATCTAAAAGCTTGTCTGTTTTGTGAATCCATAATTGATCCTAATGAAGATATTGTCCATACATATGGATTCTGACGTCAAAGGAAGTTTCTCAACTTATTTGAAACAGAGGCTGCCAACAAGGCTCATGTGCTCTAAAACCCTTGTCAACCTGAATTGACAACTTCTCTCCTGGGGTTTCATTTTTGAAAATGTAAAAACATGCATCACATATGCTTCTAAAATATACATCACATGCCATTTTGTCTAGGTAATAAAGCACGAAACACTGACAAACCAAGCTTCAAAGAAAATAAGCAAAATTAACCAGTGTTGGTTACCAACAGACATAGAAGACAAATTCAAGATTAAAGCTATACACTAAAATAAGTGTGCTTCTAAACCACAACCCACGGAGCAGAAGCAGGACAAGAAGATATGTCAGAGAAATTGATAGCACTTGTTGAAAAATCAGAGACCATTAGTTATTATAAACCCATTGAGACGCAAAAAGGCCAAGTGACAGCAAGATATTTCTCCCTTATTTTCTCTTCCGCAAAAGTAGAACTATTTATTTATTTATTTATTTATTTGTTATATTTATATCCCGCTTATCTACTTGGTACTCAACTATCTGGATATATCAGCTATTCAGTAGATTTAAACTATTTTAAGAAGAGCAAGAGAAGAGACTGATGAATCGCTAAGGTTTAGAAAGGCCAATTTCCAGGCAGATTAGATGAAAAACGTTACTGAAAAGCAAAGGCGGCAAACATCACAGCAAAGCAGGTAAGAAAGGGCAGGCAGTGCTAACAACAAGAGTGCAAAAATGTATTCACTCACAGGGCAATACTGTACTCTTATTCCAGAACAGTATTTTTCCAAACCGCTCCTCCCAACTCATAAACACAAATGTCGAACACATTAAATTGCCACCACCTTTATTGCACTGATGGCCAGCACAATGTTGAAAGGAAGCGTTCAGTGGAAAGAAATGGGGGTGATGATTGCAGAAAGAAGAGAGGGGGCCTAGTTAGCGGGATGTGATCTAAGGTGTCCAGCCATAAAACAGCTCCCTGTTAGAAAGAAAAAGCAGTTTTGTGCACTGCAAGCCTTTCTTTTAGAAGCTTTCACGGCCTAGTCTGCTACATTTACTGAAAAACAAAGTTCTCCAGACCACGGAAAGGAAAATGCTTGAGTGGAACACATGCCCGTCCTGCTGAAAGTGCCAAATTCCTTTCCAAGACGATTCAGGATCAGGTAGCTTCGGACAAAAAGTTTTTACAAGGTGTTTTATAAACAGTGCATGTGTGTAAGGGGCAGAATACATGCTTTGCATGCAGAAATATCCCAGTTTTAATCTTCTTTACTTACAGATATGGGCAGAATGTGGGGTGAAGTAAGACTCTTGTTTAAAAGTACTTCCAGTCACTTTGGACAATAAAAAACTAATAATCCAGCTCAAAAAAACCTAATAATCCATGTCTCAAAAAAGACATAGTGGAATTGGAGAAGGTGCAGAAGAGAGCGACTAAAATGATTACTGGCCTGGGGGAAATCCCTTATTGAGGAAAAGCCTGGGGCTCTTTAATTTGGAAAAAAAGGCGCCTGAGGGGGGATATGACTGAGACATACAAAATAATGCAGGGCATGAGTAAAGTGGATAGAGGGACGCTCTTCTCCCTCTCACAAAATACCAGAACTAGGGGACATAAACTCAAATTGAGGGTTGGGAGAGTAAGAACAGACAAAAGAAAAAAAAATTACCCAGCGTGTTGTTAGTCTGTGGAACTCCCTGCCACAGGATGTGGTGATGGCATCTGGCCTGGATGCCTTCAAAAGGGGATTGGACAGATTCCTGGAGGAAGGGTCCATCACAGGTTGTAAACCATGATGGAGATGTGCAATCACCAGGCTTAAAACCGGGGTACTTCAAGGACCAGATGCAGGGGAGTGGTATCAGGAGACAGATATCTAGTCTTGTGCATTCCCAGATGCATTTAATGGGGCTACTGTGAGATACAGGAAGTTGGACTAGATGGGCCTTTGGCCTGATCCCAGCATGGCTCTTATGGCTCACCTTCCACCTCAACAAATATGGTTGTCTTCCAGATGTCACAAAATTAACCCCTACCACTTTTCAGGAGAAGGGCTACTAAAAAAGGAATTAATTAATTGGGACCCTTTTAGGTTTATCAGGAAAAGTGGGTTACTGTGCTAATTTCGCTGCATCAAAAAAGAACAAGAATCCCATGACAATTAATGGACTAAGGGCTTTGATACAGCTGTGGGGGTTTGGAAGACGATAACCCACCACGGCCGACTACTGCTCAAGCCCACAAAAACCACGCAAAGTGTCCAGGCGTGAAGGATAGGCTTTAAGCGCCACAGGTTCCTGTGAAGAACCGGCACCTTGTGGCACCCAAACTAAGCACATCCTCTGGGGGCGGAAGGGGTGGCGGGAACTGCCAATATCCTATCTGGGAGTTGAGTCTGTGCACGTTCCCAACGGGGCTTCTTTTCTTGAGGAATCGAAAGCAGTCCCCAAGAAAAACTCCCAAGTACAGGATTTCCAAGTCTGAAGATGCTCCAAGTGTGTGACTTGGATGAGCAGCGCAACTGTTTCGACCCCACAAGGAAAGACGCCTACTCTCAAGAGCTGCCTGAAGAAGGCTCCTTGGAATGAGCAGTGCTACGTTTCGATCCGACAAGAAAAGAAGCCCAGTTGCCATGACTTGACACTCCGATAACCTCACCTGGAGGACTGAGGACAGACATCTTGGCCTGCTGGCCTTCAAAAAAGCTCTTAAAACATTGCTTTTTGGAGAGGCACTTGGCGACCATCAGTGTGTGTAGTTTTTTTGGGGGGGTGTTGAAAACTACTAGCTGCCGTCTTTGCTGCTTTTTATTTTTTATTTTTATTTGGTTGTCATTGTTGTATTATAACTGTTGCATACCGCCGGAAAAATAAATAAATAAATAAATGAATATCACCGGATCATGGGAGTTGGAAGGGGCCTCTACCAGGCCACGAAGAGCCCAAACCTCCCAACCCAAAGCAGGCCTGACAAGAGGGCTGCCCAGTTTCCGCCAGCCTTGGAGCACTTCTCCCCCCCCCCAGCCCCAACCCCACCCCATGGGGAGGTCACCGCTTCCATGGTCGTACTGCTCTAACAGTTAAGAAGTGTTTTTTTTTTTAAACACCCCCCCTCCCCCGCCTGATATTCGGCCTCAGCCCTGGCTTCCTGTGGCTGAAGCCTCCACCCCCCACCCACCCCCCAAAAAGTGCCCTGCCCTAGGTGGTGGTGGTGGTGGTGATGATGGAGACTAGATCCTGCCCCCCCTCCTCCTCCTCCCTCTCCATCCTGTGCCCTCCTGGAAAGGAGGAACATCCCCTTTCTAGCCAAGGGGGGGGCGGGGGGGGCTGGCGGGACATTTTTTTTTGGGGGGGCAGCCACATTCCCTCCTGAGAGAGAGTGTGTGTGGGGGGGGGAGGAGGGAAGGGTGGGGGGAGGGGGAAAGCGTTTGAAGGGTGGGGGGAGGGGAGGGAAGGGGGAAGGGGGAAGGCGATCCTTACCTGTCAGGCCTCCTCAGGGCAGGCTCAGCCGCCGCCCGTGGCCGGAGCCGTCGGAGGTCCATGCAGGGGGACGGGGGCGGCGGGGGGAGGCGGCCAGGACCCCCCCACACACACACACACACACACGCGCACGCGCGCACACACACACACACCCCTCCTGAGGGGGCCCAGGGCCAAGGGGCCGCTCCAGGTGGCAGACTGACCCGTTCGCTCGCCAGGCTTCGCAGCCCTGGCCTGGCGGGGGTGGGGGGGGGTGCCAAGCTCTCCTCCTCTTCGGCCCCCTTTCCCCCTCTACTTATTCCCTCTCAGCTGTCTGGGGCTGAGGGAGAAACACATCAACACCTCCTCCTCCTCCTCCCTTCCCTCCCCTCCTCTCCTCCTCCTCCTCCTCCTCTACTTCGACACCGTGTGTCCCCCCCCCCCCACCCTCAGTCGTTCCAACCGCCCGCGCGCCTGCGCCTGCGCCACGCTAACTGCGCCACCGGCCCCGCCGCTCCCCGAACCCCGGCTGGGAGGCCGCGCCGAAAAGCGCACGCAGGCCAGGCTTCCAGAATAGCCGTTTCTCCCCCCCCCCTCCACCCCACCTCCCTGGGCCGTTCGAAACGCCCCATTGGCCCCCCGCCAGGAGTGACGGCCCGCCCGCCCGCCCACCCACCTGGGATCCGCCCACCTGCGAGAAAGAGAGAGAGAGAGAGAGAGAGAGAGAGGGAGGGAGGGGAGCGGCGCCCGTGGAGGAACGCCCAGGTGGGCGTGGCCCGGCGGGCCCAGGAAGAGAGGACGCCGGGAATTGGAGTTTCTTATGTGTTGCGGGTATGGGAGGAATGGAAGGGAACGGGGTCTGTTCCTTAGAGCTGATGAGAGTGGGATTCTGCAGTGGAGAAATCCCGCCTTGTGCGTCCAAAGGCGGAGGCGGCTGCAGTTCTAAATGCATGCTTTCCTAGAAACGTTCGTGTACTAGGTTGCCATAAAAAACAAGGAGCGGACTGGTCTAGAAAGACACACCTTCCTGGACTGTCTCTTTCATGGCTACGTTGTTCCTACTTGCTGCAAAGACACCTCAAGCTTATAGCGACCCTATGAATAATTGACCTCCCTAATGTATTTTTTGCTTGTTTTTAATTTTTTTCTGCTTATATGACGCCCCATATTCATTTATTTATTTCTAATATTTTATATACCGCCAGATTCTCCCAGATGGGAACTCAGGACGTTTAACAAGGAATAGCATGCAACAAAATACAGAGAAAAATAATAATCAGTTCCACAATATGGCATAAAGAACAAAAACAAACCCAACAACAATCAGTAGAACCAAAATTTTAAAAGCTAAAAAAATACAAAACATTACTAAGGCAAGATGGTGAAAAACAGGCAGACAAACACAAATTTACTTATAAAATAAATCAACCTCCTTGATTGCTGAAGGCGGCAGAATAAAGCCAAGTTTTTAACAGCTTCTTAAGTGCTGGGAGGGACTCCGCAGTCCTTATTTTACTCGGAAGGTGGTTCCACAGTGTTGGTCCCGTCACAGAGAAAGCAGGCTCTGGGGTGGTGGTTTTACCACTTCAAGTAGCCCCTGGATAGTCTACATTTTAATTACAGTAATGCAGGCTACACATTGCCCCCCCCCCCCAGCAAGCTGGGTACTCATTTTACTGACCTCAGAAGGATGGAAGGCTGAGTCAACCATGAGCCTGCTACCTGGGATTAAACTCCAGGTCGTGAGCACAGTTGTACCTGCAGTACAGGCATTGAACCACTGCACCACGAGGCTCCTCCTATTTGCCTTTTGTATACCGTGTATACTGTATGTATGTGAAATTTGATAAGAACACCAATGTTTTCCATGTTAGTTTCCACACCTCATAATGAATTTTCAACTTTTGCCTGCTCTTTGTAGCTTTAATGTCACCTTTTAATGTTCCAAGATGCCTCTTCTAATTCTCTGTTCTTAACTTGAATATGTCTTAAATGTCCCGGGCTGTATATTGTTCCTCATTACTGTATTGGAAACCACTTTGGGTCCTTTTCCAAGGAGAAAGGTGGGGTAAAACTGTTCAAAATAAAACTAAAATATGTTGTTCACTGCCCAGAGTTCCCAGTGGGAAAGTCAGGCAGTTTATAAATGCAAATAATAAGCTCTGTTGTGGCTTCCGTTAGGGTGTCTATCCATCCTGTCTATGGCCTTCCTCGTGTCCTGCTGCCTTCAACCTTTCATGGCATAATTATATGTTCTACCCAAGCTTGGCCTCTCTGGAGGTTGCCAAAGTACCAATGCCACACGGTGTTAATCTGTAATGGTTACTGGTTTCAGGGCACTGGGTGAGCTTCATTGGCTGGATGGGGAACAGATCCAAGGTTTATCTAGCTTTCCAGGTTATTGACCCTACAGCTCCTTTCATTTCCAGCCATCATCAGGAGGGTGTTGTATTGCCACACATCTGCAGGGCACACATTTTGGGGAATGCTGGCAAACCATGTATAATGCAGCTGTTTTGTCATGCACAAGTCATCAGTGACTTGTGCAGCTTCTAAGAGTCTGGGCGCTCAGAGGGGTCTATATTCCTTGTTGAAACAGGTAAGTTTCCCTGCTGACGTGGATGATTAAGCTTTTGGCAAAGAGCTGCTCTTCTGTGGTAGCTGTCTACCCTTTTAAAACTGCCCAGAATGCAATGCTTGGATAAATATCTCTACCAGGTGAAGTGGTGTGTTTTTGGGACTCCCAACATGATGAGCAGCTGCCATGCATTCCACACCAATCCTGATTGAGCTCACATTCAACGTTACCGTTCGGCTACTTAACCAGGAAAATGTGTTTAATTGGTCAAAGCCTCAAGTGAGGTCTCATGTCTTGTTGAGTTACCAGTAGTTGGTGCTGAGACAGACATGGGTAGCAGAAAGGATTGGGAATTGCAGGAGGTGGGTGGTAGCCTGCTGGTGTTCCCATAAACTTGTATGTGTGGAGGGAGGAATTAGTATCACCATGCTCAACAGTACATGCTAAAGTCTGAGGGAGGTCCAGGTGAATCAGTTCTGGATGTTTTGGTTTTCGAGTGATTGTTTCAGACAACGTGAACCTTTTAAGCTTTCTTGCTGTATTTTATTTTAGAAGCCATTTTCCTCATCTTGCTCGTGACCCATTGTGACAGATAGTTGTTGTGAGTTTTTGGGGCTGTTTGGCTGTGTTCTGGACATTTTTCTTCCTGATGTTTTGCCAGACTCTGTGGCCGGCATCTTCAGAGGGGAAGGAGCACAGAGAGAACTCCTAGTTGCCTGAGCTCCTTGCCCTCTGAAAATGCTGGCCACAGAGTCTGGCAAAACGCCAGGAAGAAAAACTTCCAGAACACGGCCAAACAGCGCAAAAAATTCACAACAACTATCAGATCCTGGACATGAAAGCCTTTGAGAATACCATTGTGACAGCTCTTGTTTTCATTTCAAGCTGAAAAAATATTTGCTTGAATAAACAAATAATACCACTGATGTGGATACTTCAGGATGAAATGGGTGGAATGGTATATCTTGTTTTGCAATATCTAAGAGAGAAAATTTAAGAATTTCTCTCTTTCTAGCCCAAAAGCTAGATGAGCAAACCAAACCAAACAAACAAACAAACCCTTAAGGTATTAACCTTAGAACTGCAGACCACTTCTGCCCTTTGCTTTTATTGTAACTACAAAGAACTGGCAGTTGCAACCCTAAACATAGTTCTGCTGTTTAGACCCTATGGACTTCATTAAGGATTTATCAGCCTCACGGTGTATAGGACTGAAACAATACTAATGGCTCCTGTTAGAAATGAAGAGACTTCCCATTGCAGCAATGGGAAGACTAACACATATATATTATAGCATAATGTTCTGTGTACCTGAGGCTACTTCAGCAGATGCACTAGGTAGGAGGTGGACTCGAGTCTGCAAATTTGCATGCCCATCCTCCCAAATCTGCAGCTCTCTATATATGTTTGACAACAACACCCATCATCCTTCAATTGTAATGGCAGTTGCAATCCAACAGGTAAAATCATTTTTTAAAAAAAATATCAGTTTTAGATGATTATGAGATGGCCCTGTGTCCTACTTAACAGGGGCCAGTCATCTTTTTAAAGGAAGATTCTATATCAGTGGTTCCCAGCCTTGGTTAATCCAGGTGTTTTTGGACTGCAATTCCCAGAAGCTTTCACCACCAGCTGTGCTGTCCAGGGTTTCTGGAAGTTGCCCGGGGTTAACCAAGGGTTGAAAACCTCTGTCCTATATGAAAATTGGTCCATTCCAAGACCAATTTAAGAAGCAAACTCCTAGCATAGGAGAGCAAACCAGTACAGTTCACATCTGGAGAATGAATGAGGAGGCTGGCATACAATTCACTTGGAGACAGGTCTTCCACTATAGTGGTGGAAGCGTTTCTATTAAAATCACTGGCAGTGACTCTACATATGCACGTATCTCTGCATATTACAATTTTTTTGTTTGTTTTAAAAATTCCCCATCTTTCTCCTTAAAAGGACTGGAGCTGGCTTCCATCATTAAAAGAAAATATTAAAGCTCACAACAGCGAGCCCATAGGTACTAAAAGGGACCAAATGAATACCATACAAACACATTCAAAGCAGTAAGACATAACAATTATGTTAAAAACTCCACATAGGCAGGCAGCCACACAGGGGAAGCTTGCCTGAAAGATAAAAGTCTTCACCTGCTTGCAGAAGAACAATGAAGATGGAGCCAGACTGGCCTCCCATGGAGAGTAAGAACAGACAAAAGAAAATATTTTTTCACCCGGCGTATTGTTAGTCTGTGGAACTCCCTTCCACAGGATGTGGTGATGGCATCTGGCCTGGATGCCTTCAAAAGGGGATTGGACAGACTCCTGGAGGAAAAGTCCATCACAGGTTACAAACCATGATGGAGATGTGTCATCTCCAGGCTTAAAACCGGGGTACTTCAAGGGCCAGATGCAGGGGAGTGGTATCAGGAGACAGATATCTAGTCTCATGCGCTCCCAAACGCATTTAATGGGGCCACTGTGAGATGCAGGAAGGTGGACTAGATGGGCCTTTGGCCTGATCCAGCAGGGCTCTTCTTATGTTCTTATGTTCTTATGAGTTCCTCAGTCTTGGGGCAGCAACAGAGAAGGCCCTTGCCCGTGTATCCATCAAATGAACTAGTGATGCCATTAGGACTGAGAGAAAGGCCTCCCCTCATGATCTTAACACTCTTAACATATTAGCAATCTGTACATGTTGTACCAACCTATGCTTCCTGTTATCTTCTCTGTTTTTAGCATGTTGTCTCTGTGGGTAGGTGTGTATGATCTGTGCCCCTTTGTGTGAAGGACTGGGGCATGAAACCCAGTCCTCTGCCACAGAAGCAGCTACACAACAACTGACAACAGCTCTGCTGCTTCGTGCCACACCTAAGACAGACATGCCTGGCAAAAAATCATCTTGCCAAGAACTTGACCTCTAAGATCAACCTCTTGGTTAAACCACATTTTTGTCATGTTTGGACTTTTGGTGCTTGCTTGAAGAAGTGGATTTTGTCCACGAAAGCTTGCAATGTTTTTTTTTAAATGTTCTATTCGTGGCCTGTAAAGGTATCACCCATAGCCTAGCCTTGCACTTGAGTTTTTTAAAGAAGTCTGTTTCTGTATGAAAATTTCCATCCCAGAGGGTGGCAGTATATGCCAAAGGTTCCTTCACACCATCCACAGCCTGATCTATTGTTTCTTGTTTTAATCCATTACGTATTAATTCCTTTTCCAGAATCTACTGAGCGTGGTCTCCAATCAAATCTATCTCTGTTGCCTCAAAATTAAATATTTCCTTTGAAATGAAACACAAGTCTCATGCTAGTCTTTACACCAAGCAAAATGGGCATCACATTTGGCTTGATCTTTGAACTTTCCACTGGAACCCTGAGTTTTATACCATATATGTCCTGGAAAGCTCGTCTTATTTACAACATTTCAGTCATCCAACAAAGATGTCTATAACCCACAACTTTGCCTCTGTGAATTGATCGCATGGATTTTTTAAAAAAATAATTGATCTCCAATGGGCAATTAAGACCCATGAACTTTACTTGCTCCTCATGCAGCTGTGTTTCTAATAAATGAAAAATACTGAAAACTCAAATAAGCAATTGATAGAGAGCCACACAACTTCCCACCGTTAGGAGTCCAGGTTGGAGCCTAGATGATGATGATGACAAGTGGCTTCAGATCGCCACTGACCATGGCAGCAACATTTGAGGCTCCATGTCAAATCTTTTACAAGGCAAAGAACTATTTCCCCTTTGACGACAAAACCTATCTCCAGATTAACAGAACTGCTATGGATTCTCGTATGGGACCGCAATATGAAAATATGTCCATAGCTGATCTGGAACGACATTTTCTTAACTGTTGTATCCAAATTTCACATCTCTGTTAGAGGTACATTGATGACATCTTTATTACCTGGATCTACGGAGGAATGCTCTTGAATAAATTCCGCCAGGGCTTCAGTTAATTTCATCCTAATATCTTCAGCCTGGACCAACCTGCACAACAGATGCACTTTCTGGATACACTATGAAGGTAGATACATGGATCCCTTAGCACCACACTGTATTCAAAACCCACTGACCAATATTCATATGCATGTGCCTCCAGCTTACATCAGAGCAGACCACAGTATCTATTGTCTACAGCCAAGTCTTCAGATACAATTGCATCTACTCAGACCCACATGATGGAGAGAGCAAACTTCAGGTTCTGAAAAAGGCATTTCTTAGACTACAATACTCACTCAATATGGTTCAAGAAAGAACAACTTAACCAAGCAAGACAGACCCAAAAGAGGACATGGCTGCACATCACTAGTTGTCATCTTCAACCCACAATTGAGACCACTCAAATACATCATAATACTTCACAAGAATACTTCACTCTTCCAAGCCCTTGGTGACAGCCCTGTATCTGCTTATAGATGACCCTCCAATCTACAGCTGTTGACACACAATGAACTACATGGTGCTGCTACAGAGATGGGAACTAAGACCTACAACAAAACCCAGAGGCCAGCTCTGTCTTCACATCTGCTCTGGCAACACAGATGCACGTCTCAACAATGCCACACAACATCAGGGGCATGTGGACTTGTTCCTCTGCTTTAGTGATTTATACAGTCTTTTGCTATCAATGTTCTGCATTCTTCGCAGGACAAAATGGAATAAGCTTTGTGCAAAAGAATTAATGGTCATCAGGGATGGATTGGCAACATACAAAACTCCTTGGAGTACACTTCGGTTTACCTGGGTACTCTCTAAATGACCCGAGGACCAGTGTTTTGGAAGAACACATGCTACAAAACAACACTTAGAACAAGGAAGATAAGGAGCTGGAGAGCCACTTAAAGGAACTAGATTTCAGTCAAGGGCTCTTACCAAGTGTGAAATGCTACGTTGATTCACACAGTTTGCCACTTGTGTCAATAGGCTATCATTACCCTGTTAACCAATAACGGAAAGCCCCTAAAAACAAAAAGTGGCACTTATAGGACTTGCAGAAGGAAGGCCAGCCCACAACCCCCCCAAAAAAAAACAGTACAGACAGGGAGCAAAGAATTTCAGGGATGGTATTAGGAGGGCAAAAGCTGAGAATGAGCTGAGTTTAGTAAGAGCCACTAAAAGTAACAAAAAAAGCATCCTTCAGGTATGGGCTTAGCAAAAGACAGAGAAAAGAAATAGTGGCTCAGCTACTTCATGGAGATGGGAAAATTAGAACAAATCATAAAAAATTCTTACTTTGGCTTGGTTCACAATCCTGTAGTAGGCCCACTAGCCATTGCCTTGCCAAGTTCTCATTGGCCACAGAGGCAAACCTTCCATCAGTGGGCAATTAAGGTTCCCTGTTCTTTGGCTGTAGTTCCCATCAGCCTTAGGCAGCATAGCCAATGCCAAGGGAGGATGTGAGCTATGGTGGAACTATAGTTAGAAAGGCACAGGCTCTTCAAAGCATTATTTTATTTATTTATTTATTTATTTATTTATTTATTTATTTATTTATTTATTTAAAATTCTTCTATCATGCCTGTCCCATCCCAGAAAAATCAATGGATCAGCCTGAGACCCATAGCTGACAGAAGAATCCTGGTCATCACTTACATGGCTGGTGTATCTGAAAAGCTTAAAAGGATTTTTGGCAAACACCACATCCCTGTTCACTTCAAACCCACAAGCACTCTAAGGCAGAGACTCGTCCACCCAAAAGGCACGACACCAAAACACAATATAGTACTGTATATGCAGTCCAATGCAGTGAGGAGCGAACAGAGCTCAACATTGGAGAAACTAAACAGCAACTAAACAGTAGGATAGCCCAACATCAGAGGGACAACAGCTCAGGACCAGAATCAGTGGTGCACAGTACTTTCATGTGAAGGACAAAGGGCACTCATTCGAAGATGAGGATGTACACATATAATCAGAGAAGATAAGTGGTTCGAGAGAGGGGTCAGAGAAGCCATTCATGTGTGTATTGAAAATTGCTCTCTCAACAGAGGTGCAGGATTTAGGTACAATCTGTCTGCCATTTATCATGCTGCCTTTTCATCTATTCCCAGGCAAACGAGAAGCACTTCACACCGCCACCAGGAAGGCCAAGGCTAATGACTCATACTTAATGAGAGCTGGAAAGAGTTGCATAGGTCTGACTTTCACACACCCCAGGTCATTGTTGATCTAATGAGCCTATTCAGGCCCGGGTGAGGGGAAACCAAGGTGAACTATGAATTGGTTTGGAAACTTCTCACCAACCTTCCTCAGACTGAAGAAGCTACTTGGATGAGTAGCAACATGCTTCAGTCCCAGAAGTCCAGTTGCCATGACTCAACTCCCAAATTGCCAGAAAGAACTGAAGAATAAAGAGATTGGTGTCCTATCTGAGCCTTGGAAATATCCTGTTTGGACTACACGTCTCAGAATCCCTCTGCCAGCATAGCCATTGTACGTAGTGGTATGCAACTTGACTTGAGTAGATGTCATTTTAATTACATGGTTGAAGAGGTGAGCACTACAAAATGTCTTGAGCTGGCCCTGCGCAAGTCTTTCTGGCAAGTTAAGTGAAAGCATAAGATTTTAATGTGTTTCTATCCTTGGACCCTTGAAAAAAGATATTTGTGATCACAGATGATCAACTACAAAGAATTACATTTGCATGCATGCATGAAATGCAGTATTATCAGGCCTCTAAAGGAAACTCCCACCAGAATGCACTTTGCACTGCTTTTCTCTAGTGTTGTATTATTAATGAGCATTTGAAAAGGGACATATGATATTAAAAATTACAAAGGTTGCAAGGGATTGCAGAATTAGTTCCTAAAATAGCTGGGTGGACTTGTCAGTCAAGGGATGCCTTTGAGGCGCTGGAGCTGGAAGAGATCTTGGTGCTACAGCCTAGAAAAGTTATCATTTTTGCTTGACACCCCTCCAGATGTCTCAAGCTAGCTGATGGAATGTGTCCAAACTCAGTCTGCACATAGGGCGTTTATACACGACCCCTAAGCTCCGCTGCAAATGGCTCCCAGCTCCGGAGCTTAAAAATGTTTCCCCACCAGCTCCGGAGCTAACAGAAAATTAAGTGCGACCCCGCCCACCTAAGCGCGACCCAGCGCAGCTTTCAAGTACCTGCTCTGGGAGAGTGAAAAATTTTGATGCGGAGAGTGCCGGGCTCTCCTCGCTTCTTTTTGTTGTTGTTGTTTTGCCTCCCACCCCTTTAAGAGGAACCAGGAAGTAACCGGCGCTCGGAGCAACTTCCACCAGCACCGGAGGTAAGGCTTTATTCTTTTGTCCCTTTTAAGGCTTTTTTCCCTCCCTCCCCTCATGCACACAGAAGCAAGGAAGTGCGGAGTGGTGGGGAGGAAGGAAGAGCAATGAACCCCCAAGATCTCTGGTCTGAATTTAAGGGGCCAGCGGATCTTAGGGGTCGTGTGAAAAGGCCCATAGATTTCTTCTTCTTCTTCTTCTTCTTCTTCTTCTTCTTCTTCTTCTTCTTCTTCTTCTTGGTAGGTGGTGGTGGTGATGGGGGCTCTCTCTCATGTCCTTATCGACAGTGTCCTGCCCTCCATTTTGATAAATCAGCTGGCCACCAGCCATTTGATTTTCAGGTGGTAAGCAGTTTTGGTAGGGGTGGAAGATGCCACTCTGAGGACACGTTCATATCCATAAAGCCGGGTTTCCTTCATCTTCTCTGTAACTGATACCACACCTAGTTGCTGTTGGACAGGATCGTTCGTGATGTGGTTGAGTAGGGAGATACCCAATATCCAAGCAGAGCACCTTCATTTCCATGGCATGGAGACGGCTCTCTATGCCCATTGTTGCTGCCCAGTACTCTGTGCCATACAGTGCAACAGGGTGGACAATCTTCTTTTAAATCTTAGATTTCAGAAGACATGGCATTGGAAAGCACAACGGAGAGTTTTCACCAAAGCAGCCAGTCTGCACTCACTCTTGCTCACATGTCCCCACGGATGCTACCATCACCTTGTTCCAAGTGGACCAAAACATAGATATGAACTATGTTTATAAAACAACCTAATGAGGAATTGCTAATAGGTGATATTTTGCTGACCGAGATTATATCAGTCCCCTGGCTCTTTTCACATGGAGAAGTCAACTGCATGGTGAGGTCAATCTTGCTGCAGAAGAGACAGCAACATCTATCATCGCTAAAAGTGGCAGACTAGTTTAGGAGATAAGGACATACTATGTGTAGGCGCCTGGAGTAGGAACTGGCAAGCCACTCCAGTATTCCTGCCAAGAAAACTCCATGGACATGGAGTCACGAAGAGTTGGTCACGACTGTAATGACACAACACACACATGTGTAGGGTGAGCAGATGGAAGTGAGAACCTTTTATATTTGTTTAGAAACCAGAATTTCAGCAGGTGCAGCTTTCAATGAAAGTTTATTGTTTGTTTGTTTGTAATGTGAATTACAACCACCCTAATAGGGCTTTCAATATAAATGAGATATTTAAGGGGTAGCTTTACTAGTTCTGCACACACCCATGTGGTTCCTTGGCCAAGGAACAAACCAAGATCACCTAAGAAGGAAACACTCCACATTTGTACTTGCTGAAACTTCTTTTTCTCTACAACTATTAAGGAACTTTCCCAAGTGTTACTTCTGCTGCAGATAATCACCGTGTATTCAACACCTGGTCTCCTGCTTATTCAAGCCCTGTAGTGGAAACACTTGCTTTCAGGTTCAGGGCCTGGCTTACCGCTGACCAGGTAATGGCCATATTGGTCAGTTCAAAAAGCTGCAAGGGCAGTCTTTACTTTCTCATTAGGTTTCTGTTGGTGTTGAGCAGTAGTGGTGAAACTTCGGCCCTCCAGATGTTCTGGACCACAACTCCCACAGTCCTTTGTCACTGGCCATCTAGGCTTGGAATTATGGGAGTTGTGGTCCAAAACATCTGGAGTGTTGAAGGTTTACCACCCCTGGTGTAGAGCAATGGTTCCCAACCTTGGGTAACCCAGGGGTTCTTAGACTACAACTCCCAGAAACCCAGGCCAGGCTATGTGGTGGTGAAGGCTTTTGGGAACTGCCGTCTAAGAATACAATACATGGGTTATCCAAGGTTGGGAACTGCAGCTACAGCGGAAGCAGGCAGGAAAAGCCAAAGTACCTTTTTGTCCAGTGCGGAGCAGTATCAGTTGAGACATCTCTGAAATAAACATGGAAACTTCTCTCTCTCTTTCCCCCTTTTTTTAGTGGAATTAAGTTCCCAGAATTCCTCGGTGGGTCATGCTTTCAGGAAGACTCTGGGAGTTGTGTCTGAAGTAGTAGTTTTTCCTAGGCTCCCAGGGAAAGTGGCCTGAAAATGGCTGTAAATGAAATATCAGTCCTTATGAGGCTTGCAGTTCATTGGGTATGCTAGTATACAAAGGCTTCTACTGCATTAAGCACTTCTACAAAATTAAGTGCAGTGCAAGTGCTGCCAGGCAGCCAGGAAAAAACCCAAAACTGCCTGGCTTCCTTTTGCACCTGCAATAGCCATCAGATACCTGGAACTAACAGTGCAAGCTTTTCAAATCATAGATATGGAGCTGATGGCTGCATGTGACTCCTCTAATCATATATAATTGTCATGAGGTTAGGGGGAAAAAAAAACCAAGGGTTTGCATTAACTCATATATACATACTGTGTACACACATACATTCAAACTCTCTCTCACTCTCTCAACACAATCTGTATTAGACATGGGCACAGAGCGGCGAAATTCTCGTTTCCGTTTTCGGTTCTCATTATCGTTACGTAACGGGTAACGGTAACGAGAATTACTCCGCTCCAGCTCAAACCCGACCCGAAAAAGAAAAATTGGGTCTGATTTTTCGTTGTCATTCATGGCATCGCGGCGATCGCACAGAAAAAAAGTTTAAAAAATACCCCCCCCCCGATTCCCGGCCAAAAAAGCAGGTGAAAATATGCCTGCCTCAGTGAGGGCACCTACCAGAGAGGGGTGGTTTCTGGGGGGGTCCCTGGCCTTCCCCCCCCTCGTGTCCTGGGCTGCTGGTACAGGCTGGGGGGGGGCATCCTCGTCGTCTCCATTTGCCATGCGGTGGGGTGGATCCAAAATGGCTATCGCAATATTTATTTTTAAATCGTGGTCCAAAAAGCCACCAAAGCACCACAGAAACATTTGAAAATTAGGTATTTTAAATGCCTGATTTTTTATAGTAGCAGCAGTGGGTTTTTCTTGCAATAAAACCCAGAGAGGTGCCTCCAAGAGCCCACTTACCCCAACCCCAACCCCAACACAAATGACAAACGGAAATGACAAATTTTTGAAAATTTTCGCAAAACGACCCGAAACGGACCCGTCCTGACAAACGACAACTCGAAACGTCATTTTTCCTGGTCGTGCCCATATCTACTCTGTATCCTTGGCTTCCCCTCTGGATGTGCTGAACTGCAACTGCGATTTTAACCACTATGACTTTTGACTGTGCTTTGAGGATGATGGGAGAGAATAGCCCAATGCATAGCTAGGGAAAACTAGTTTGGAGACATCTCAACACTTGGAAATGTTACTTTTGTAGACTATAGATCCCATCATCTCTCAATCAACCTTGGACGTACAGTTCCGAACACTGGAACACTTGCTATACATAAGCATCTGTCCACTGGTAAGATTCTGACCATCTGACATAGGCAAGGCTGAGTTCTCTTAACCCAGTGGTTCTCAACCTGTGGGTCCCCAGATGTTCCTGAACTGCCACTCCCAAAAATCCCTTCCAGCACAGCCAGTGGTGGAGGCTCCTGGGAGTTGCAGTCCGGGAATGGAAGGAAGATGGGCCTGTAGTGCTGGAAGATCCTGACCCAGGCGATCCCTTCCAGCTGGTCCTCGACAGGTGGAACCTGCCTTACACAAATTAGACAACTGTCCATTCAGCCCAGGATCTCAGGCAAAAGGAAATATTTTCTGTCACATAACCTAACTCCCAACTGGAAATACCAGCGGGAGCATGGGTCACAGAGCATGCAAAAACATGCTAAAAGTTGCTCTCTTCTGCACCAGAAAAGGGGTAGAAGAGAGTGACTAGAATGATTACTGGGCTGGGACACCTCCCTCATAAGGAAAGGCCACAGCCCCTGGGGCTCTTGAGTCTGGAAAAAATGCATGTGCAGGTTGGACATGATTGAGACATATAAAATTATGCAGGGGATGGATTCAGTGGGTGATGGGAAGGGTCTTTTCCCTCTCACTCTATACCAGAACCAGGGCCATCCATCCAAAGGGAGGGTTGGGGGAGTGAGAACAGACAAAATAAAATGTTGCTTTATCAAGCTTGTTGTTAGCCCGTGGAACTCCTCAGGATGTGGTGATGGCATCTGACCTAAATGCCTTTAAAAGGGGATTGGACATTTTTCCAGAGAAAAATTCCATTGCACGTTACAAGCCATGATGAGGATACATATTATCGCTGAGCTTAAAAGGAGGATACCACAAAATGCCTAGATGCCCTAAGCACCTCCGATCTCGCCTGATTTCGGAAGCTAAGCAGGGTCGGCCCTGGTTAATACCTGGAAGGGTGACCACTAGGGAATACTAGGTGCTGTAGGCACCTGGAGCAGGAACTGGCAAGCCACTCCAGTATTCCTTGCCAAGAAAACTCCATGGACATGGGGTCACAAAGAGTCGGTCATGACTGTAACGACACAACACACACGCATCTCAAATGGCCCAGCCTAGCATGGTGCCTGTGTCAGCAATATGGCATTGAAAAGCTCACAAGGCACCGGGGAGAATGTCTCAGAACCTTGTGGCCCACCTCCCTAATGGTATATTTTTCCTTCTATGCCTCTCTCCCACCGGTGTGTCTCATCCACTTTTCTTTCTGGCTTCTAGGGTTTCAATGAAGGCTCAAATTATCCTGTCTGGATGAGGCAATTTAACCAAGGGCAACCAGTACTTGAACCTGATTATAAGGTATAGCATACTGCGTTAGAACTTGGAAGATGTAAGGGTAGATTTGTGTTCACCTGTGCAACTCATTGGCCGACCCCAAATTAGTTGCTATTACTTCTATCACATTGAATTATTGTGAAGACAACATGAGCGAGAACAGTATATGCTGCCCTCGGCAACCTAAAAGACATGCAAAAGTTATAAAATAGTTAACCCAATACTAACGGCATGCAAATTTATCTCCAGGTTCTTTTATTTTTGTTTGTTTAGAGATTCTGCAATGTGTGCTGCGCATGCATGTCACTTTAAATCCTCACTACCATCTTCAGAGTTTAGTGGCATAAGAGTAATGTCCTCAAAAGGTACATTTCAGGTTCATATTTGCTAGGAGCTTGTCCTTGGTGAAGCTAATGGATCTTTCAGGTTTCCAAATATCAACCCAAAATATTGTGCATTGTAGCAGCGATAACTTGCAGCCATGTATTACTGCTGGGGAAATCCCTTACTTATGCTGTTTAAGGGATTTAATTCTTCCTTGTATATCTGGGCTTAGCTGGGTATGGAGTGTCGCTGGTTGCCAGTTTGCCTCAGGCAGCAAAAAGGACTGGAAATTTGCTTTGAAGAGGTTTGTTGTTCCTGAAGCTGTTGTTAATTACAGAACCTTCCAGCTAGCATGGGGAGTGGGTTGTGGGAGTTAAGGTAAGGCAAGGGACATGACCAGATTTGTTTCTTGAGGTTGGCCTCTTGAATCCCTACAGAAGACGTACCGAAAATGATGAGCTGTGGGTTTTGCAAAATGCATTCATGTTGCAGGTGCATATTTCTTTGGCTTCTTTAATTCTGGGAATTAAAATAATCAGGGGAGGTCTTTCTCTTCTCCCAACCCCCTTACATGTGCACTTGGTGGGAGACATGATATAGGGCAGTGGTGGTGAACCTTTGGCACTCCAGATGTTTTGGACCACAACTCCCAGAATTCCAAGCCTGCATTGTCAGTGACAAAGGACTATGGGAGTTGTGGTCCAAAACATCTGGAGTGCCGAAGGTTTGCCACCACTGGTATAGGGCCTTCTCTGTTGCAGTTCCCAGACTCTGGACAACTCCCTCCCATGGGAGGCCAGACTGACCCCATCTTTGCTGCCTGCAAAAAAGCCACGCAAGCTTTCCCTCCATGACTTGCAACCTGAGAGTGGTTTTGTGTGTGTGTGTGCGCGCGTGCGTGCTCTGTTGTTTTTAAATGTGCCTTCACTACCATTTATTGCTCTGGCCATTTAAAATCGAATACTTATTTAATTATTTTTAAATACAGCGGACCCTCCTATAACAAACGTTGGTACAACATAAAATCTGTACAACTAAGAAATTCTGGAGATAGGGGAAAATTGCTTAACAAAATTGTCTATGGGGCAAATCCTTACAACATAAAAATGGTTGCGATTACAGATTACTCTGTTTTCAATGCTTTCCTATGGGAAATTTGTATAAAGGGAAATTGGCTTAATATAATTTCATTTGGAACAAATTAATTCCTTTATACAAGGTACCACTGTAGTTGTGTAGTCACCCTTTGTAGCTTTTCAGGATTGTCTTTTAATTGTTTTAAGCCACCTTGGGTCCTTTTTACAGGCCAGGTATGAATATTTCTAATAAAACCAACCAACCAAATTGTGGGCCCGAGTTTTGCACCACCAAGGGGGGCACTTGCCCCAAACCCCCCTAGTCCAGGGGTCCTCAAAGTTTTCAAGCAGTGGACCGGTCCACCACACCCCAGACACCACTGGGGGCCGGACCACAGTCCAAAAAAAAAAAAAAAAAGGCCAACATGGAAAAGGGGGGGGGAGGGAGTGGGGGACCTTGCCATAGTCCTCCTACTTTGAATGCCCCACTAGCCAGCATGCTAGATCAGCATGCTGATCATCTGGGTGGTAGTTGGGGGGAGTGGGAGAAGCGACATAGCCCACTGCTTTGAACTGCCTCAGCAATAGAAGCACCCTCGCGGAGGCTGACTTGCTCGCAAAGCAGGGGGTAGGTGGGGGGGGGGTTGCAATTGGTCCCAGGGCGGATCCAGGACCTTGGGGGGGGCTTAGGTTGAGAACCCCTGCCCTAGTCCCTGGAGGTTGCCTCTGCACGTTAGAGGGCCATGTCTTGACTGGGAAGGAACTGAGGCCAGCCCAGAGCATTTGGGGGGGGGGCGGCGAGCTTCAGAGCCGGCTGTGCTGTGGCCGCGCCCCGACGGGTGGGCCGTCCTGCCGAGGGCAGCCCGGGCGGGAGCGAGGTCCTCCGGTGCAGTGCTGCTCCCATCCGGGGGAGGATGCTGTCGCAGCCCCGGCGGCACCGCCTCCTCCTCCGCCTCCTTCCCGGGCGGCTGCCCTGCCTCCGCCTCTCGGCCGAGTATCCTTGTCTGCGCTCCGATCTGGCCGAAAGAGCCGGCGGGGCGAGCGCGCTCCGGGCACAAGAGGAGGAAGGAGGAGCGGTCGCCGCCGTCGCCGCCGCCGCCACCCGACGGCCAGGATCCGGAACAGGCACGGCGGCTTCCTTCTCCCCGCCCTGCGCCGCCTCGGACGCCTCTCCCGGGGAGAGCAAAGCGCGGAGCGGCTCCTCGTCCCGCGGCCTCTCCGGAGGAAATCCCGGCTGGTCGCCGCCAGTGCCGGGTCTCCTCGGAGCCCGCCAGCTTCTCTCTCCTTCGCGGGCGACCGGACGGAGCCGAGGGGTCGTCCCGAGACGCTGGGGGAGCCTCCTTCTCTTTCCACCACTACCCTCCGGGAGCCCCCCCTCCGGAACGGCCGCGGGTCTCTTGGCTTCAGGAGGCGGCCCGGGGGGCGCACCGGGCGGCTCCTAACTCCTCCTGGACGGCCGGGCGGCTCTCGGGAATCCTTAGGAGGCTTCCCATCTGGGCCGTGGGTCGTCTAGCTTGGCCTGGGGGGCTTTTCCATCCTCCCCCCCGCCCCCCGCCCCCCGCCCGCCGCCTCCGTTCCCCATCCTCCTCCGATGAAGCCTCTCCCGGCCGCCCCGCTTCTCTGAGCGGCGCCCGCCCCGGAGACGATGCGGTCCCCGGTGCTCGGCCGCCCGGGCTCGTTGGGCGCCTTGCCGGTGCTCTTCGGCGCGGCCGCCCTCCTGGGGCTGCTGCCGGTGCTGCACAGCTCGGGCTCCCAGGCGGACCCCCCCGTGGCCGTCACGCAGCCCTCGCACGCCTCCAAGGCCTTCCTGGCGCCCCCCGAGAGCATCACCGCCGCGCCCCCGCTCGCCCCGGACAGCCGCCCGGCGTCCACCCCGCTCCAGAACGCCTCCGCCGCCGGGCACGGGCACCACCGCAAGGTGTTCCCGGTCATCGGCGCCGAGTATGGCCGCATTCGGATCCCCTTCGAGATCTCCCTCTGGATCCTCCTGGCCTGCCTCATGAAGCTGGGTAAGTCCTCGGCGCCCCCCCCCCCCCCCCGGAAAGGCTCCTGCGCTAATGCCGCGGCGACCCCCCAAAAGCAAAGGTCTCAGGTCTGGGCTGCCAGTGTCCTCCCAGCTGGCTTGAAACACAGGGGCAACCTGGCCCACACCCAGGTTGGCAGCAGGGCAAGCCTTGCTTTGCTCCTGCAGAGATGCTCCTGAAGTTAGTAATGGGCACAGGTACCCTTGCCAGAGGGGCACCACCAGCGGGCACCACCAGCAGGAACCAAGCCTCTGAAAGACATGCCTGGGTGCTGCGGTCAAGGTGATGTCACTCCCTTTTATTTTAGGTGAGCAGAGTGTCTTACCCAGAGACTGGCAGAGTTCCTTCTATTTATTTATTTATTTATTTATTTATTTATTTATTTATTTGGATGGCATCTGCTGGAGTACACTGCCTGGCATGGTCACTCTCAGTATTGAATGGAGCAACCCTGTAGTCCAAAAAGAGAGAGGAACCCTTCCCTCTCTGAGTTTGCCGATAACCTGGAGTCGTTCTTTGAATTAAACTTGGCGGTAAATAAATAAATAAATAAATAAATAAATAAATAAATAAATAAAATGAATTTTGATCTAGGTTCCTCGACTTTTGAAACAATGTTCCTAACCATCAGTTTTGAACTGTTTGGTTTGTAACATTGTATACATTCTCTCTGTGTGTGTGCGCGCGCACACGCACGCACACACACACATACATTGTATACACGGAGCTGTGTAATCTTGGTTTATTTTCAGAGACAGAGATCTGCCAGGAATGTAAATGACAAACAAAGCAAATCCAGTCCAGTATTGCTGGCCAGGAGCCTTGGGTTACCACATTCCAGGTGTGTGGGTCTTGTATTTATTTTCCTGAGCAGTTTTCTGTGTGATTTGGGCTCACAGGTACACAGTCACATGCAGAGTGGTTCTTTTCCACGTGGTTGCATTCTTGTGCTCTGCACAAGCCATTCCCGGGTGGCCTTTTATGGAAGGGCCACCCGGAACCACTGGGCACAATGAACTGTAGTCCCTACCCTTCATGTCACCTATAGACGAGAGTGTCATTTTATAAAACTTGAGTTTTTTTAGGAGTTTCGTAAGTTGCATGTGTGGAGGGTGTGCTGGCAGAACCCTTGGAACGAAACAAAACCCCACAGGAAATGTAGTGTTCTCTTACATTTGTTCTCTCTCTCTCGTGTTTTCTTGTCCTTCTGTAGTTCAGTGTGGCATTCGTAACACTGAGGTTCACCCCAAAGACAAAGGTTATTTCATAGTCCCGAGGGTTTGTTTATAGGAATGAATTGGAGAGGTTAATGATAAAGCTGATTATAAAATTCTTCTATATCATCATCTGATGCGTCACATGTTGGTGCATACACCTGGATGAGATTTAGCAAGATAGGTTGTGCATTAAGTTGGAGAAAAATGACTCTGTCTGATGCTGGCACAAACTTTCTGACAGTCTTGCTGATGTTTGGATGGACTATGTATCCCACTCAGGTAAAGTGATGAGGTGCATTGTTACCAGCATAGTCTACATGATATCCGTCTACTACACACTTTCCTGAATTAGGCCAACGCATCTTGCTAATACCAAGAATATCTATATATGCTTGATAGCATACAGACAAATTCTGAAGATACCTTGGACAGCCAGAGTCACTAATGTGACTGTATTACAGTGCATGAATAAAAAGTTAGAAATCCCCAATGCTGTAAAGAGAAGAAAATTGCAGTACAGTGGACCCTCGTATAACAAATAATTTGTATAACATAAAATCTGTACAACATAAAAATTCCAGAGATAGGAGAAATTTGCTTAACAGAATTGTCTAGGGGCGAATCCGTACAACATAAAAATGGTTGCGATTAGGGATTACTCTTGTTCAATGCATTCCTATGGGAAATTTGTATAAAGGAAAATTTGCTTAACATAATTTCATTTGGAACGAATTAATTCCTTTATACAAGGTACCACTGTATTTTGGACACATAATATGCAATAAGAAACACTATCTGTTGCAAGTTATCCTTCAAAAAAAAGAGATGGGAAACGTAGCCTGGGGCATAGAAGAACGTTCTGGTTTAAGAGGTGAGTTAATCAGGAAGTTGAGTCATGGCTACTAGATGTCTTTTCCTTGAGAGACAGAAACGTTTCACTGCTCATCCAAGCAGCTTCATCAGTCTGAATACAGCTAGTGCGAGTCCTCCATTTTATAGTTCACTTTGACCTCTTGTCACCCTGGTCTGAAATAGGCTCATAAGATGAACAATGGCCTGAATAGTCTTGTTAGGTAGACAACAGTATCCGTAGCCTTAAGGTGAACAATGGCCTAAGCTGCTGAAAACCCATAAAGTATGGGTCGTTAGCTATGGCCTTGGTGGTGAAGGCTTTTTTATTTGTCTGGGTATTGTTGAAAACATGCCCTGTAAGTAGCAGATAGACTATGCCTGAGGCCCCCACCTCTGTGGAGGCAGGGGGTTTCAATGCTCACATGAATGGCTTCCCTGACTCCTCTTTCAACCACCTATCCTCTCTGTCTAATACGTGTACATCCTCATCTTTGGATGAGTGCCCTTTTTCCTTCAAATGGAGGTGCACTGCTGATTCTGGTCCTGAGCTGCTACCCATCCTATGTTGGGTCATCATTCTGTTTAATGGCAGTTTAATTTCTCCAATCTTAACGTAAGTTAATAGTCCGCAGTGAGCACAGCTGCTCTGTTTAGAATAGCTTTAGATAGAAACCAGTTCAGGCTACTGATCGCCAACGTTCTACAGGGAAATGGCACGTAGAATTGGAGGGGGCTGGTGCAGGCTAAATAGGGTCACGTGACCCTGTTAGAGTTGTGATGGGCCACTTGATATGATCCTTGCATTCAAATGGCCTTTGGGAGCTCAAGTCACCTTATTTGGTCCAGATCCTTTGAAGTATGAACTATCAGTATCACAAAGTGGCTTAACAAGTGAGTCACTTCAGGATATTGGCAAAGGGGACACTTCCTCTGCTGCTCCACAGAGGGAGGGAGAGAGAAAGTAGGGGAAAATGTAGATTGTAGTAGATCCTTGCTGATGTGCTGCATTACTTCTAATATTTTAAATGGGTGTTTTGTTTTGTTTCTTTGCTTTGTTTGAATGGCCAGTAGAGTAACTGCTTGCAGCTGAAGCTATGCATCTGTTGTGACGTAAATGCTTTTTTTAAAAAATGCTTTTAAAATCTTCATTCATTTAAATGTACATTTCTGATTTGTATTAAACGCAGCACTCACCACCAGTCCATTCTGTCTTCACTGCCAGATGTTGTAGCTGGACTTTTGCTGCTTCTGGAGCAGAACTTCCCAAAAGTGTTAAATGTCATTCTTCACGTATAAAGGACCTGAGCCTTTCCTTCTGGGAAATTGGTGCAGTATAAAAATGCTATATATATATATATATATATATATATATATATATATATATATATATATATATATATATATATATATATATATATATATATATATATATATATATATATATATATATATATATATATATATAAAGAAAGAAAGAAAGAAAGAAAGAAAGAAAGAAAGAAAGAAAAGAAAGAAAGGATGATTGCTGATAGAAGGTTAGAGGCAGACAGTCACTATTTTAATTGCAGATCCAAATTTCACCTAGGATTGGAAGGGTTCCCCGATTGAAATGCCAGAGAGCAACTGCAAGTCTATAGAGGCCAGGAACTGTAAAAACATAGCTCTCTGGCTATTTCTGTACTGCTGCTCCCATCATCCTTCTCATTTGGCTGTGCTAGTTAAGAGTTATGCAAGTTACAGGACAAAAACCAAGTGTATATCCATTCATTGACTGTTGCCATTCTTTGGCAATTTCTTTATAAAACATCAAGAGCCAAATACCCAAGAGCAGCACTGGTCCTGAAGGGGGGGGATGGCCTAGGATTCAAAAGTGAAAGAGATACAGTACACCCTTTACAGTCCTACTCCTAATTTGGAGTACAGCCTGAGATTCAATCTCAGGCAACAGGCTCAAGGTTCGCTCAGCTTGCCATCCTTCTGAGGTCAGTGAAATGAATACTGAGCAGGCAGGTGGGGCAATGTGCTTTTGACATAATTAAATGGCAAACCATCCAGAGAGTGCTTTAAGCACTATGGGATGGTATATAAGCAGTGGACTTTTTGTGTGTAGCCCTAAGCAGAACTTGAAAAAGTTACTTTATAGACTAGGAGTCTGAGAATGCCCTTTGTATTCTGAGAGGTGTAGCTGAACAATGCACTTGCCCCAAGTTCATCCATCTCTTTGTTTAAGGTGCCTGTAACTGGGTTGTGCTGGTCGGGGAGATGGTATCTGTTGCTACAGTCCAGTGTCTGGTGTATTTTAGGAGCCTTTAGCAAACAACATTAGTATTCTTTTACATGATCCTAACAATCTTGCCCTAAGGGATAATAAATTCCAGCCACGCAATGGGATGGCACACTGCTTAGCCTGGTAGCACCAGACGGACGTTACCAGTGAAACTTTGGGCAACCCAGTCAAGTGTGCAATGTGTGGATGTGGATATATTCTAATTATTTATTATTGTTTATTTAAAATATGTATATCATTGGCAGGTATTCAGTGGCCTTGGGTCAAACCCCATCTCTGATCCTCTCTGGGGGATGAAAGATGGTCTCGGTCGTAGTACTGGTGAAAGAAGTAGAAATAGAAATGGGCCTTATTCTGTGAACCGAGATCTCAGAGTCAAGGGGTTGCTTTCACTCAGGGTCTTTTTTTGGCTTTTCTGGTTGAGAGACAGGGAGGGGGGACCCTTCCTGGATGTTAGTGACTAGAATCTGCTGCTAATAGAATTTTGCAAAATATAATCAAGGAGTCGATAGCTGTATGCTTGGAGGAGAGACCAGTGATCAATGGTAGAGTTGTGCTTGTCCAAACTTTGGCCCTCCTGATGTTTTGGACCACAACTCCCAGAATTCTAAGCTTAGATTGCCAGTGGCAAAGAACTGTGGGAGTTGTGGTCCAAAACATTTGGAGGGCTGATGTTTGGACAGTGCCAGATTCAATTCCTGGCATCTGCATCATACGAAGGTGAGCATGGACTTAGAGACCTTGATGGACTGGGACTCCTGGCATTTCTCACCCTAATTCATGGTAGTGAAACGCGTTGGCCATTGTGATCCAGCAACATCTGGGAGACTCTTCCTTCCCACCTCTGAAGTATCAGGATCAGACAAAAGTTGGCATGGAAGACTTGTTCTCTTTGAGACCCTGTAGAACTACCAAAATAATAGTCTACAGTGTTTATACAGATTATTATAAAGACTGTAGACTATTATATAGACTATTATACAGCAGATGGACTGATAGTCCAACTTATTATAAGATCATTTGTATGTGTGTTCTTGAGACGTGTTTCTTAGTAGCTATTCTGTATCAATGACCCTCTCATTGACTTCAATCAATCAATCAGGCTTTATTGTTAAACCATAGGTCATCACAATAACATAAAACATAAAAACACAGTGCAGATGCAGCGTATTTGTACACAGATGAGAAAATAGAAAAACCTCCATGCAGAAGGTTGTTGAGAATAAAAAAATGTTGCTCTTCGTCTTGGCCCTCAGCCATCCAAGTACTTGACTCCCCGTCTGTGTGTTGACTCGGTGTCTCTTCCGTGGTTAGTCTAATGCTAAGCCTTTGCAAGACTGGTTTGTGAGTTGCGAAGTTTCAGGTTGTCTGCAGTGGAAAAGAGAGACGTGGGAAGAGAAAAGAACTGAGACTCTGGAAGCAGCATGTAGAAATATTCAATAGAAGAACAAGAGGATCATGTGTTGTTACCAGAGAGTTTCTGACCTATGGAGACCCTCATCAGGTACCCCAAGCATGTGAAGTGGTCAAGGAACCGCTTACCATAGTGGCTCCCCAAGGAGTTCTCATGGCCAAGCATGGCTTTGAGCTTAGATCTCCTTAAGTCCTAGTCATGCTATTGATGTTTTGGATCACAACTCCCAGAATTCCAAGCCTGTGCTGCCAGTGACAAAGGACTGTGGGAGTTGTGGTCCAAAACATCTGGAGAGCTGAAGTTTGGACATGCCTGACCAAGACTATTCTGCCTCGCTGGCTCTCAGACAGGGCTAGAGAGAATGCTGAATTCTTCACAGGCATTGCTTGGCTGCTTCGGTTTGCAAAGTATCTTCATTTGTTAGCTGATTTCGAAATCACTCTGTAGATATTTGGAACACCAGGTAGTTTCTGCAGAACCGGTTGTTTATGGGGGGCATGAAGTGTGATTTTCAGCCAGGGAGTGAGCTTATGCAGGAAGGAAGATCCACATTGGCCATTCTTAACTTCCCAAGTACTGTACATGGAAGAGTTTGATCTTTCCCTGGGTCTCATTTCTGGGGCTGTAATTAATGTAGTAATTGTTGCCTATCCTAGGGCAATGATTGTACTTTGGGTATAGCTCTCTCTTCTAATTGCTGTTTTTGCAGTTCAGTTGACAGTATTGCCATGGAAGAAATACAAATTACAGGCAGAGCAAGGAGATGTGTCATTAGCCATGAAGGGTTGTGCTGATCTGAAGACTGTATTTTTATTTTATTTTGCAGACCTGAGTAATAGTCTAAGTTTGGCCGCCATTGCCCAGCACGTAAACAAGTTTAAATCCCCAGCTTTTCTAGTACAGTACCAGGCTTTCCGTGTTTCATTGTGCTTGGATATAAAGCAATGAGGAGTAATGAGCATAAAAGAATGAAATCGGCTGTCCTCTGAGACAACCTCAAACTGATCCTACTTTAAGCTGAGGCGGCAAACTCCGGTTTGGAGTTTACTTTAAACTAAAATGTCTGACCTCAGCATCTGTCCAGGATTATCTTTGAGACTTTCCTGTCCCCCCCCCCCCCGGTCTCTCTGCCAAGCTATGTCATGATCAGGGCGATTAGGAGACTTGCAAGGCTAAAAGGCTTGCCTGTTTGTGTGATTATAGTGATATAATACAAGTATTGCCCAAACATGATTTTCGATGGGCTGTATTGCATTTGAACCTTCATCTTCTTTTTCGGGCACTTTGTTGTTTGTGGTTTTTGACCTCTGGTGCTGGCATGTTGCTGTCCCTCCCAGGCTTTTAAGAACTCTTAGAATTGCATTGATGATATTTTCATAGGTGCTTTTGTTATGATTTTTAAGCTTTCCTCCTCCAAATCTTAGAATCCAGATCTTTGTCAAAGGGGTGGTGATAGATGCAATATTTCTTTATTTCTTGTTTCAGGCAAAAATCAAACAAAATCAAAACCAAACCAAAACAAAACAAAACAAAAGACACAAAAACATGCGGCACCTTAAAGACTAACTTTCATATTTTAATGTGATGTTTTGTGGACTACACATCCACTTCTTCAGACACATAGCAGCAGAAACTGCTATATGTCTGCTGCTATATGTCTGAAGAAGTGGACGTGTGGTCCACAAAACGTTACATTAAATTATGAAAGTTAGTCTTTAAGGTGCCACATGTTTTGTGTCTTTTGTTTTGCTTTTGTTTTTCTTTGATTTTTTGCCTGAAATTCTTGAAAAGACTAACACAGCTACCCTCTCTGAAACCTTTATTTCTTATATGATATTTTTGTATAGTACATACTATATTCTCAAAGGCTTTCATGGCTGGGATCTGATAACTGTTTTCAGTTTTTTTGAGCTGTTTGGTCGTATTCTGGAAGTTTTTCTTCCTGATGTTTTGCCAGTCTCTGTGGCTAGCATCTTCAGAAGGCAAGGAGCTCAGGGAACTAGGAGTTCTCTCTGTGCTCTGGGGCCACAGAGACTGGTGAAATATCGGGTAGAAAAACTTCCAGAACATGGCCAAACAGCCCAAAAACCTCACAACAGCTGTAGTACATACTGCTACAGCATTCCTCTACATCAGGCATGTCCAACCTTCGGCCCTCCAGATGTTTTGGACAGCAACTCCCACAGTCCTTTGCCACTGGCAATCTAAGCTTCGAATTGTGGGAGTTGTGGTCCAAAACATCAGGAGGTCTGAAGTTTGGGCATGCCTGCTGTACATGATTGGTTTCCATAAGGTAATGGATGCAACAAAACACCATCATTTTCAAAGAAGAAAGATTTCATAAATGTAATGTCCAGGTTATGAGACTTTAATGTCCAGGTCATAAAACTCCACTTTAATTAGGATATTTCCCATTTTCCACACTAGCCTAGGAGCTGAGGCTCAAACTTGATTCGCTGTACGAATCTTCCCAACATGGTTGGGAACATCACAATGTCTGGGGACTGTGGCTGGTTGGAGGGCAATACCAAGAAGATTTCTACCAGTGTCCATGCCAACAGAGGAATTCTGAGAAATGTTGTCCAGAACGTTCCATCTCCTCCCCGCCTCAAGTCCTTGTAGCTGGTAGAGAAGAGCACTGGTAACTGGAACTAGCAAAATGGGGATTGTTGGTGAGAAGCAAGGGTTTTCAATAGCTGCCTTATTTTCATCTCAAAAGTTAGCAGACAGGCACTTGCCTCCCTGCCTTATCCCTTCTGGAACTTTTCAAGGCATCTCAGTTATGGGTCCATCAGATCAAAGTAGATAATTTTGTAGGTGCATGAGGCTAGCAATTTAGCACTAGAAATCTGATGTCTCCCAAATAAATAGAGGTTGCTAAAAAGTGGGTGTTGGATCATGCATTTTTCATCCTTAAGGCCGTGGATGAAGCATAGCGAAGGGGAACGGTTCTGGATTTCCATCGCCTCCGCATCTGGGTCTGATGAACTGGGCGTTTTAATGATCACCCTTCCTACCGCTAATTGTAGCAGGGAGATGGACAAGTGCAGATGGGTTGGAAATTAACCGGAGGTGAGTCTGCCACCAGGTGACCTCATTGAACTTCATGCTGGGTACAGCATATTCTAATTGTCTGCCCCTCCTGTTGTTTGAAGCAGGGAGGGAGACTAGGGGGATAGTATTGAGCTATCTTCCCTTATGTCTACAACATTGATGGGAGATGATAGGTAGGCATCTCCACGAGCTGTCAGTTTTCTGTTCAGGGTGCCTCAAAAAAGAGTTGGGAAAAGTTTCTTTTTTCTTTTTTCAGTTTGTTTCTTGTTATGGTTTGTTCCAATTCAGTACTCCTGTTATCCTTTATACCTGCAGGTGAAAATCTTAGAAGGTACACAGTTTCCTATAATTTGTGTACAGAAAAGTATCACTTGGTCCTCACCAGCCACTTCTTAATTTATCAGGCTGCCGCTGTCTGCCTTTTTAATCCCAAAATTGCACCCATACAGCTGTTTATGTAGACAATTGCAGGTTATATACTATTAGAAGTTAAAACCAGATACTTTAAATTCCAGAGAAGCTAGCTACATCAACAGCTAAAAATTTTGTGCATTCTTTTTAGAGAAAAACAAACCAGGTAGGTTTCCCAACAGAAGACTTACCTTTCCTTTGAGATTCAGTCTGTTACAAAAGCTTGAGTCTCCTACAGTTACCATGGATGAATTTTATTTATTTATAGAAAATATAAACTATTCCATATAAGACCATTCAGTCAATGAAATTGACCAATTTCCCTTACTCATAATAAAATATGTTAATAAAGAATTTAACTGTGAAGAAATTGTTTGATACCTTTATAAACAATCTTTAAAAAACGGATTCCAGCCCAAAGGAACATAGGAAGGCCATGTAACATTTAATCTTGCGGTAGCTACAAAAATAGCAACGGTGTTTTCAGCTCTCCCTACTCCTTGTTTCCTAAAAATCTTTGCAAAACCTACTTGGTTTTTTTGAGATCATGGTTATTCGGGATGCCAGAGGTGCTTAGTTGCATGGCTGCCCTTTTCAGGAACAGGTGTACCTTTTATGCAGTGTTGACGCGACCTTATTGACTTGTCGAGAAGTGGCAATTCAGGGCGCTTTTACACGACCCCTAAGATCCGCTGGTCCCTTAAATTCGGACCAGAGATCTTAGGGGCTTGTCGCTCTTCCTGTGTTCCCACCCTGGCTGCTGGCTGCGTGAGGGGAGGGAGAAAAAAAGGAAGAAAGACCGTGGCGCAACATTCCAGTAGCTCTTAAGTAACTCTTAAGTAGCTCTTAAAGGGGCGGGAGCCAAAAAGCAGCAAACAGAAGCGAGGAGAGCCCCACACTCACTATCGTTGCACCGCATCAAAGATTTTTCACCTCCAGAGAGAAGGTACAAGAAAAGTGTGCTGGGTCGCGCTAAAGTGGGCGGGGTCGCACTTAATTGTCTGCAAACTCTGGAGCTGGTGGGGAAACATTTTTAAGCTCCGGAGCTTGCAGCCATTTGCAGCGGAGCTTAGGGGTCATGTATAAACGCCCTCAGTATTTCCAAGGAAACCTCCCTCGACCTGTTGGTATTGTCAAGGTTTAAATGGCCTTGGATGTTGTGGCAAAACACAAGGTAGAAGGTGCTTGCTTCTTAAACTTCCAACTTTCCCTTTGTAGAACTGTAGCTTTTTTGTGCATACTTGGGTAGTATTGCAAAAAGCATTTCAGATCTGCATGTTACGTTATCACTTCCAGGCCAGATCTACCTGCTACAGGATGGAGAGGACATTCTGGGTTTCATACATATCAAGTGAATATTGGATATGCACCAGTTGCCATAGATGCATTGTAAGCCCGTTACTTGACGAACACAGTTCCTCAGATCTGTCAGATGCACCTCACATGGAACAGGAACGGGCTGCAATCTAGAAATGCTTATGCCAAATCAGAATTGGTAGTCATTAAGGTGGTGTGGTGGCTCAGTTGACTAAAGCTTCCAAAAACTATCGGCTGCAAAGTCGGCAGCTCGGCAGTTCAAATCCCGGGTGCCATGCAGCGGAGTGAGCTCCTGCTGTTAGCCCCAGCTCCTTCCAACCTAGCAGTTCGAGAGCATGTAAATGCAAGTAGATAAATAGGTACTGCTGTAAAAAGTGGGAAGGTAGACAGTGTTTCCTTGCAACCATGCTGGCCACGTGGCCTTGGGCGAAACTTTACCTTTTACCTTTTTAAGGTGCCACAAGATTGTGCCTTGTAAAAACTCCAAATGGTAGATAGTTTCAGGAATTGCCTAATGATTCAATCGTACCTTTGTCATTGATATTTATGTGATCAGGCCAAAGATCATTCTTCCGGTGGTAAGACTGAAATATTGACAGGTTCTGGGTATGTGCTGACCGTCACAAGATGCAAGTCATCTGTTCCCTGGTATTTTGTCAAGCGGCCAAATACTTGAGCATCTCAAGTAATGATTGTTCATGGCTGGGGGTGGGTGGGAGGCTGTATCTTCTGTCTAGCTTCTGGATGTTTTTCTAGGTGCGGGCCCCTTTTTCTCTTCATTGAAATATTATGTTCCTTTTTCTTTGTGAAGCATTGTGACTGGCCTGCTCCTTCGGTAAACATTGGGTCATTCCCGTAAACTATTTGAGTTCTTTAGCAGACGTGTGTGTGTGTGTGTGTGTGTGTGTGTGTGTGTGTGTGTGTGTGTGTGTGTGTGTGTGTGTGTGTGTGTGTGTGTGAGTGAGTGAGTGAGTGAGTGAGTGAGAGAGAGAGAGAGAGAGCACCATTGAGATGGCAATTTTGAGCCCACACAGATATCCCTGAAGAAAAAGTTCCCTGAAGATATCCCTCCCCCAAGATGCTCGTTCTTTACCAGGCCCTAAGTTATTGCCACTGGGGTTGAAGTCTGTACAGTTGGTGGCCACCAAAACATCCAACATGGGGACCAAATCAGCTGCCGCTCCACAGTGATGCCTTACAATGCAGGCTCCCAGTCACAATCCTGTGTCCCTGACTTCTCACACTGTCACTGCTGCTTTCTGCTGCTTGCACCTCTGAGGCCTCCTTGAGGTGAAGATTGAGTACTGTACTGGACACCAAGGCCTCGACTGAACACTGAGGCACAGGGGTGGTCAAGGGGGCATCAAGTTGAGGTTGACCCCTTCCCTGAACTAGTTGCAGCTGGACCAGGAGGTCCTTCCAGTAGTCTTCATTATAAGCATGATCAACCACTCCATGGTTCCTCAGTGGTGTTGCCACAGGGATCCTCTTCTTTGGACCAGACTCTTGGTCCTGGTTTCATCCTCTGACTCCCATGTTCCTCCTGACCACCTGGAACCCCAGTTGGGCTAATTGCTTAGGTGGAACTTTCCTTGGCGTTTCCTATCTGCCCCCCTCCTGTTGAGACAAACTACCATTGTCAGGAACAAAAACTGCAGGGTTAGTGATTCATTCCACCTTCCTTGCTTTTTTTTTAAAAAAATGGCTCTCTTGGGCAGTTTTATGCAGCAGTTTTAGCAAGTCCAACATGAATTACAAGGTGAACACCAGTTTAAATGTGGAAGGGCAGCTATGTCTTCACAGGTTGATGTGTCCCCATTAAATTTAATTTCTGCAGACTGAGGCAAATCTTTTATAGGCAACCCTGTTGTTGTTGTTGTTGTTGTCATCATCGTCTTCTCTTGCAACATTTTTAGGTACTGTGTACTTCATTATACTTGGATTAGAATGGCTGTGCTTGATTGAATGAAAGGCTGACCTAGACCACATCCTTTCCCGATTGCTGGCATGCCTATGAGAAACCTGTAAACAGGACCTGGATGCAAGGGCAAAGCTAAACAGCATTGACAGGCTCTTAAGCTAGCCATGAGGGCGACTTTTGGGGGAAAGGGGGTCAGCATTCCCTCCAGACTATGGTGGTGGGTGGGTGTGTTTGGAGGCTAGTGGAAGGAATGACCAGAGCATGGAAATTGTGTTGGTTTCCTTTTCTTTGTCCCTAGTACTGTTTCAGAAGATTGAAGAATCAAACATTAACAGTGGAGGCATGTCGAGGCTGGGGAAAATGTATCTGATGTTGTAATGTTTTTAGGAACAGGCTTGCAAGTCTGCATCAATGTATATATTAGGTTGGATGCCAAAGGGCCCTTTGGCACATGGGATGGTCCATGATCTTGGAAGAGTTGCTTCTTTGCAAGATGGTTTCCGGTGTCAACTTTGCAAGATGGTTTCTGGCGTCTCCCAGCAGTAACGTGGTTGATGGGTGACTTTATTGATCCTGTTTCTGCTTATTAGATTGTACATCCACTGTTTGCCTCTCTGAATCAAAGGGAAACGTGCTATATTGTAATAAAATCTAAAGCCTTCCCCAGACTGTTCTTTAAAATATTATGATGTATCATTGATCGCCTTAATAATAATAATATTCTGTGCCTCAGATTTAAGCTCCTTACTGCCCAAGATTGTAGGTTTAGGGGATTTTGGAGGTTTGCCATCTGATATGAGTCACGGATGATCATAACTGATTAATAATGTTTAGCTAGGAAGAATGTACCTAATATTCAGCTTTGTCTTTTGCCTCAGAGAGCAAATAATTTTGGGTTCTGTATTGTTAGGGCACCTCGAGATATTTTGCTGTCTTAGCTAAAAAATAAGGTGATATTTCCACTACCATGTCATTCCCAGATATGGGAAATATTATTAACTACCACCACCACCATCATCTATGACTTTCAGAATCTCCCATCCAGTAGCGGCTATGCAGAGGAAAGTTAATTTTGGACTATAACCCTCAAACTCCCCTAACAAGCCTTGCTGTCTGGAGGATGGTGGGGCATTAAGGCAAGTAGCTCATCTTAGGTTTTGCCCTGGTGTTAGGCTGTGCTCCCAACCAGAGAGAGAGAGAGAGAGAGAGAGAGAGAGAGAGAGAGAAAGAAAGAGAGAGAGAGAGAGAGAGAGAGAGAGAGAGAACAACATTGATTTACCATGACAGGGTTTATGTGGTTAGGATGCTAAAAATAGTTGAATACTGCATCTTAGAGCCCAGATTAATTTAAAAAAACACACACAAACAAACAGGGCTGGATTGCCAGAAATATATGCAAGTATTGGGACTCTTGAAAGCAGATACCGAAGAGATACTAAACATGCTATTAGCAGCTTTGTATTATAACAAGTCTATGCAGTTTAGGACCAGAATGCCAAATGTAGATATAGATTGGGGCATGCCAGCTGCTCATTAACTCTTGCTTGATTTGGATACAACAACTAGCTGCTTCTCAAGCCTGTTGTGCAAGCATCACACGAAGCTGGAGTACCTGTCTCAACTTCAGTGTTGTGCAGGTTTCTGTACAAGTACTGTACAGTGCAGGGGTGTCCAAACTATTTGCAAGGAGGGCCAGATTTGGTGAGGTGAAAATGTGTGGGGGGCCGACCTCTCAGCTGCATTTGGCCCCTGGACAAGTCTCTATAACATGCAAGGAGACGGTGTGGATGCTGTGGCAATGGAGCCAGGGTCGGGTAGGCTGGGCAGGTGGCTGGGGGGATGGAAGGAGGCAAGGAAGGCAGGCAAACTATAAAACTGCAAGCTGATGTCCCCAACCAGTATGGGGAGGGGCCACCTGGTGGGAATGCGTGGCAGGCTGAGCCGGGTAAGAGAAGAGGCTGTGGGCCGCTCAAAATTTGATAACGGGCCACATTTGGCCCCCGGGCCTGACTTTGGACATGCCTGGTATAGTGCTTTGCATCTGAGCTTCCCTTTTCCTGAGCACTGGGTGGTTTGATGGAAACAGTGGCTAACTGGTTCATTTCCTTGTAAGGTGGGAGCACAGGGATTTAGGCATTTCTGTGACTTGGCGGGGGGGGGAGTACAAATTAAGAATTTAGGCAATAGCCAAGCACCTGTTGCCATGTGTATATAGCAGTCCTGATCAGAAATAATTACTTACTCTTGATCAGTTGATCTTTTTTAACAATTAAAAAGTTGCTTTTTCAATTGTTAAAACAATAACAACTTGACAAAGGCGCATAATGTTTACTAACTATCTCATGCTACTTGAATTTGTCAGATTTAAAGCACAACTGCCTTTCTAAGCGGTTTTAAGTGATTAAAAAAAACCCTGAAAACTAAACACATTAAAATTAAAAATAAACTTAACAGAACACATCAGTTTTATCTGCCAGAATCTTGTTGAATATTGGTGGGAGTAACACACTGCACCAGTGTACATCACATGATTTCCCATGTTAACTAACAGGGTTTCTACTTATGCAAGGGGCGCCGAACGTTTTGCACAAGCACTACAAAATTCCAACCATCCATCAGTTGCACAGACAAGTTGGCCCAACAGAAGCCTGTAATTTTCACTTGGGTAATTAGAGTCAATGAATTCATTTTCAATACAGTGCATTTGTGACAAGGTTTCAAACCTCTGGCCCACCAGTGTCCCCGTGTCCCTCCCCCCCAAAAATGGATGGCTGGTGCTACAGGCTGCCTCCCCCATTGTGTGAAAACATCCACACACACTCCACCCTTTTATTTGATGGAGCCAGCTGATGTGTTTTTAGAATCATGTTTACCTCCAGAGTCCGAACAGAACGATTAAAAAATTGGTGTGCAGATCTTGCTGTGAATAAACAGCTTCTTGAGCTTTTAAAAGAAGTGAACAGCAATTGAAGACAAAGATTTCCATAGGAGAAGGCTTGCATTTAAAATGACAATACGGTCCCCTTTCAAACTGTTAGCAGAGGGAAAACAGGTTGCAAATACATCTTCCTGCAGGAACTACAGACTGGGCCATAGTTACCCATGCGCATGTAAAGCCACAAGACAGCCAGCCACCTCTGAATAAGGAAGAGAGTATATGAGCCCAGTTGGGTTAAGCTGCCACACCCTTAACCATGTTCAAGAGATCAGGAGTATTAGACTTGTGTTAGACTGCAGATGCAATAATAAAAAAAGGATAGTCCCACAACCCGTAGCATCAGCTTTGTTCTGACAAAATGGGAAGGTCAAATATCTTGTGTATGAAGCTCAGGAAGAGTGAAGGCCTCCTGTGTCCTCTAGTTGAAAGTCTAAAGATTCTCAGTCATCCAGGTGAATTTTTCTAGACGTTGAGTCATGGCAACTGGACTTCTTTTTCTTGAGTGATAGAAATGTTTTGCTGCTCATCCAAACAGTTTCATCAGTCTGAAGAAAGCTAGTTGCGAGTCTTCCATCTTATAGTCCGCTTTGACCTCTTGTCACCTTGGTCTGAAATAGGCTCATAAGATGAACATTAGCCTGAATAGGCTCGTTAGGTAGACAACAGTATCAATAACTGCCCAGAGTGACCTCGCTGCCAGATGGGCGGTATAAAAATCCAATAAAATAAATAAATAAATAAATAAATAAATAAATAAATAAATAGCCTTAAGGTGAACAATGGGTTTCAGCACCTTAGGGTATTGTTCACCTTAAGGCTATGGATACTGTTGTCTACCTAATGAGCCTATTCAGGCCATTGTTCATCTTATGATATTATTTCAGACCAGGGTGACAAGAGGTCAAAGCCGACTAATAAGATGACTTGCAACTAGGTTTCTTCAGACTGAGGAGGTTGTTTGGAAGAGCAGTGAAATGTTTCTATCTCTCAAGAAAAAGAAGTCCAATTGCCATGACTCAACTTCCAGCTCTATTTGAAAGGTTTTCCAGTCAAAAATCTGATGTACAGTAATCCCCCACCTATTGCGGGGGTTAGGGACCCGACCCGACCCGCAATAATTGAAAATCTGCGATATGGGGATGCTGAGTCAGGTCAGGACTGGGGGGGGCATGGCAATGCCCTGAATGGGCCTCCAACAGGCTTCCCGTGCCCGATGAGTGGTTTCTTGCAATCCAGAAGTCACTTCCAGTTTTTTGGAAGTCACTTCCGGTTTTTCGGAAACCACTTCTGGGGCCTTTGACAGGCTCGGGAAACCCTTCGGAGGCCCATTTGGGGCAGCTTGTCAGGCCTGGGTTAAGTGCAGTAGGCCTCAAACAGGCCCATCCAGCTTACCCCAGGGCCCCTTGCCTTTCATATACTGCGGTCCCGCAATATACTGAGACCACACTATATGAACCGCGAAATGGCGGGGGACCACTGTAAAAGCAAAGAACCATACTGAGGAATAGCAAGGATAATGACATTGCCCATCTATGTTGAGCAGCACCTGAAGCACTGACTTTAGGAGGTCAGTGTGTTCCCCACTCGGATGAGGTGTGTTCCAATTCTACTTAAATAATAAAACATGTTAGTTCTTTCATCTATAAATGATCATTGCCATGCACCGTTGTAAGCAAATAAACATTCTCGTCTATCCTCTCTTGAGTCCTGCTTGTTCTTCCCACGGTTATTTGTTTACTAGCAAGTCTTTCACTGTTGTGTTTCCTCATCTGATCATGCTAGTGCCACTCAAAACTGTGGGGCAGGTAGAAGCTAGTGGCTGACAAGAAATGATGCTCAATTAAAACAAACAAGCCTTGAGTTGTCACCACGTGTTGCCCAAGCACCCCCCCCGCTCGTTTCAGGAATTCCAAACTTGGCAATAGCTGAGTTATACAAGATCAGCTCATCTCTTCACTTAAGGCGGGAGCATTGTCGTAGAAACGCTGTCGTATATTTTACCTGCCCAGATGCTTCTTAAGAGAAACGAAAAGCCCTTGAGTATCTCAAAGGACAGTCTTAAATTCATGGGTTTTGTCAAGACTGCTAATGAGTAGAGAACTGGAAAGATTAGCCCAGTTCTGGCTCGCCTGCATTGGTTATCCGTTGTCCTCCGGATAAGGTTCAAGGTCCTGGTTTTGATTTTCAAAACCCTCCACGGCTTGGGACCAGAGTACCTGTCGGAGTGTATCTCTCAGAGGTCATCTGGGATCAGGCCCACGAGGATGGGTGGCCACACCCAGGGAGACGCGGAAATAGCTCACGTGTAACTGCGCCTTCTCTGTGGTGGGCCCCACATTGTGGAATCATCTCCCTAGTGAGCTGCGCCTAGCACAGTCCCTGCCCGCCTTTAAAAAGGCCCTGAAAACCCACCTTTTTAAAGAGGCATATGGCAACCTTTTTACTTAGCTTTTTATTTTAATAAGTTTTTTTTTCTTTTTTGCCGTCCGCATCATCTTTTGTGGAGGGTATTGTCCCTCCTATTTTATTGGTACTTTCTTGCCTTGTTGTATTTTCTGTTTTCTTGTTTTAAATTGTAAACCACCCAGAGTTCCGTCCGGAAGATGGGCGATATAAAAATATTTTTGAAAAATGATGTGTTGTTCTATTAAAACCCAGGTGGTGCTGGATAATTTTAAATTGGAGAGATGAGGATGGTTGTGTTGGCTTGGATCATGACCATTTTTTAGAATGGCCAAAGATATGGAAAATTATCTGTACTGATTCTTGCCTGCCTATTACTGCCAAGATGGACCAATTCTGGGAGAATGATCTATATAACAAATAAATATCATTCCCAATTTAAGTTAGAAAAAAGTTTTGGACTTTTTGAACTTTTAGGTGTGTTTCTTAAGGGGTGGAAAGTTAGGGAGTTGATCCTTCGTTGCTCCTGTACCTGTTCTGTACATTCTGCATTGCAGGGGGTGGAGGTTTGACTTGTTTTGCTTTTCTACTGACTTCCAGAACGGATTAATTGGTTTTCAATGCATTCCTATGGGAAACCACACTTTGGTTTACAAAATTTTCAGGATACATAGTGTCCTGGATAACACATTAATTACTTAAACCGAGGTACCACTGTACATCATAACAAATCTAGGGACAAACAAAACTGAAGCTTTTACTGAACTTTCAATGTGAAAAATAGGAGCACAATTAAAATTAACATAATAGTGCAGTAGTGGCAGACCTTTGGCACTCCAGATGTTTAGGACCACAACTCCTAGAATTCTGAGCCTAGACTGTCGGTGACAAAGGAGTGTGGGAGTTGTGGTCCAAAGCATCTGGAGTGCTGAAGGTTCGCCACCACTGTGATAGTGTATCATGCTGAAGAGCAACATGTAGCATAGGGAATGTTTCACCTTTGCGAACACCGTACTCGGTTAAACAGCAAATTGTGGTGATGGTGATGTAATGTTTGCAAGTTGGCTTAAAACAGGAACACTTAGATCAGCTCCTCTCAGATACATTTTCTTTTCTGGGGGGGGGGGGATTCAGGAACGATTGCTCCTATCTACCCAAAATGGCCTGTTTGCCTGAAGTCATCCAGGTGAGTTTATCTGGAGGTTGAGTCATGGCTACTGGACTTCTTTTTCTTGAGAGATAGAAACGTTTCGTTGCTCATCCAAAAAGCTTCATCAGCTTGAATACAACTAGTGCGAGTCCTCCATCTTATAGTCAGCTTGGACCTCTTGTCACCCTGATCTGAAATAGGCTTATAAGATGAACAATGCCCTTAATAGGCTCGTTAGGTAGACAACAGTATCCATAGCCTTAAGGTGAACAATGGCCTAAGGTGCTGAACCCTATAAAGTATGGATCATTAGCTATGGCCTTGGTGGTGAAGGCTTTTTGATTCGTTTGGGTATTGTTGAAAGCGCAGCCTGATAAGTAGCAGATAGACTTTGCCTGAGGCCCCCACCTCTGTTGAGAGAGGCGGTTTCAATGCTCACATGAATGGCTTCCCTGACTCCTCTCTCAAACCACCTATCTTCTCTGTCTAATATGTGTACATCCTCATCTTTGAATGAGCGCCTTTTGTCCTTCAAATGGACAAATGTGATTAGGGATGGGCACAACTCGGGGCTAAGCTAGACAAACAATGACTAAACCACCAGCAGGGAACCTGCGGCTTCCTGATGCAGCTCCTGTCATTGCTACAACTTGATGTGCCAGCCAGGATGGATGAGCGTCTCAGCCCAGTGTCCAGCACCATCTGGAGGTCTGCAGATTCCCTCGTCCTACTCCTGAGAAAGAAGGGGGGCAGAACAGCGTCGTCAATCAGGAGGAAAGGCTGCAGGGGGATTTGAAATTGTTACTGAAATATTTGACTGCAGAACTAAAGTAAAACAAACAAATGCTATATGCTCTTAAAACCATCCAGTTCTAACTTGGATTGATCTGCAGCTGTTGGCGTTTATCTTCCCATAAAGATGTCACTCTTCTGGTTTCTGGGATCATGTTAGTCAAGTAACGACTGCTGCGGAAAGATTTTGCGTACATTTGCTCAGCTGACTGCATCAGAAATGGCTTTGATGCACTTTTTAAAAAAATGTATGTAGTAATGAGGGATGCATTGGAAGAATGGCCTTGTAGGCACTTTTTATTCTTTTGCTCCCCAAGGTTTAATTTGCACACATAAATGCTGAAATCCCATCAGAAGAACAGGATGTAGTCCTTAGAACTGCTACTTTCTCCTCTCATTACCCAAGCCTGCACTTACATGGTTCAGATGCCGCTGCTTCTATGTGAACGTAATGATTTGCACAGGAAATTAATGACAAATGGTTTGTGAAACCTGAACACAATGTCTTACCGTGCCAACAAGTTCGAAGTGAGGTCACCAATTCAGTAAATTGCTCTAATTTTATTTGGTTCCTTCTGTGTATTTTCACCAGGGGTCAGTTTTTTATTTTTTAAAGGGTTCAGTACAGAACAATAAAACTACAACAAAATATTTTCGTTATATATTCTTGCTGTGTTGAGATTTTATGTTGTAAACCGCCCAGAGTAACTCAAGGACTAGATGGGCTGTATAAAAATTTAACAAACAAACAAAAAACAAACAAAAAACAAACAAACAAACACACACACACACACACACACACACACACACACACACACACACACACACACACACACACACACACACAAGGAAAATCACAAAAGAGGGAAATAGAAAACTAGAATAGCGGAAGATTATTTATTTATTTATTTATTTATTTATTTATTTATTTATTTATTTATTTATTTATTTATTTATTGCATTTCTAGACCACCCAATTTCCCAAATAGGGACTCTGGGCACTTTACACAAAAGCAAATTAATCAATGATTAAAAGTAAATGAAACAATAACTTGATTTTTTTTTCTTTGGGGCCAACTTAAGCAATCATTTACGACAGAAGTATAATTCACCAACAGTATTTAAGTAATGTCAAGGTGATTAATTAATCTTCCAATGTAGCAGGAAGACTTTACCTGTTAGCTCTCAGAGGTATAATTGATGATGACACCTTCTGTCCACTCCCCACTGCCTCCCGCTCTGCCTTTGCTGCCTGTCCGAAGCTTGTTGAATCTCATTTTCTTCTGGGTGATAGAAATGAATAATGCAGTGCCTGTTGGAAGCCTTCCCTAAGTCAGCAACCTCCTAATTTATTGGACTACTGCTCCAGACACCCAAGATGTTGTTTGCTTTTGGATAATGGGAATTTTTCTCCCACATAGTTGGACGAAGCACCAAGTTGGGGAAGGACAGCAGAACTGCACGTACAATGTAGAGAAACTAAGGGCGTTTATACACGACCCCTAAGCTCCGCGGGAAATGGCTGCAAGGTCCGGACCTTACAAGTGTTTTCCCATCAGCTCCGGACTTTGCAGACAATTAAGCGCGACCCCGCCCACCTAAGCGCGACCCAGCTGCACTTTTTGTACCTGCTTGAGGTGGGTGAAAATCCCCAGGTCCGGATTTAATCTGGTCAGTGCGGGGCTCTCCTGGCTTCTGCTTGTGTTTTTTTTTTTGCCTCCTGCCCCTTTAAGAGAAGAGGTGGGAGGAAAAAAAGCAAGCAGAAGAGAAACGGAAGAGAAACAGAAGAGAAACGGAGCTCCGGGAAGCTCCTCCAGGTGAGCTGCATTTTCCCCCTCTTTCTCTGGTGGGGAGGAAGGAAGGGCAACGAACCCCTAAGATCTTTGGTCTGAATTTAAGGGACCAGCGGATCTTAGGGGTCGTGTGAAAAGGCCCTGAGAGAATGAGCCTCAGACCAACACTGAGTTCTCCAGACTCCCCAAAAGGAGGACTTTTTAAAAAAGAAATCAGAAGGGTTTCAGGGTTGGGCCACAAGAGGCTATTTATTTATTAATTATTTATTTTAGAGTATTTTTACCCCACCTTTCTCCTTGGAAAAGCACCCAAGGCGGTTTACAGTAATGAGGGATAATATACAGTCCAGACATGTTCAAGTATTTGAGAACAAGGAATTGAGGGACATCTTACAGCATTAATAGACAACATTACATTAAATCTACAAGGTTATAAGTAGTTATAAACACAAAGTCTATGTGAACCTATAGATTCATATAAAATACACACGGTAGTCTATCATTCAGGGAAAGCTTGCCTGAAGAGAAAGGTCTTTGCCTGTTTCTGGAAGGACAACAGAGATGAGGCAATCCTGGCCTCCAGTGGGAGGGAGTCTGGGTGCAGCAGTTGAGAAGGCCTTTTCGTAGATTCCCACGAGATTTACCTGTGAGGGTGGTGGGATGGAGAGAAGGGCCTCTCCTGAACACCCAAGTGTTGATATCATACTGGCTGCAGGCAAATGGTTTGCAAATTGAGATCCAGCTTCAGGAACAGTTCCCTGCTTATCTTCTTCCTTGCCTCGGCAGAAAAAACGCCTTTATTTGACTACGTGGTTTTGCATTTCATAGGCACTAGTACAAAGCTGATTTCAATGAGGTCCACATGTCAGTCCATGCAAGCATGCCAGATAAAAGCAAAACCATGTTGATGTCTGTGAAGATTCTCAGTCATCCCGGTGAGGCTTTCTGGAAGTTTAGTCATGGCGACTGGACTTTTTATCTTGTGAGATGGGAACGTTTCAGTACTCATCAGCTTCGTCAGTTGCAGGAAAGTTGGCGCAAGGCCTCCAGTTTATAGTTCACCTTGGTTTCTTGCCACCTTAGTCTGAATAGGCTCGTTAAGTGGACAGTGGCCTGAATAGGCTCATAAGATGTGCAATGGCCAGGGGTGTGTGAAAGCCCCACCTATTCAATCCTTCACAACGCCTGTTAAGTATAAGTTGTTAACCGTGGCCTTCCTGGTGGAGGAGTAAGGGCTTCTGATTTGCCTGGGGATCGATGAAAGGGCAGCATGATATCTGGCAGACAGGCTGTGCCTACGTTCTGCACCTCTATTGAGAGAAGGATGTTCAATATACAGATGAATCGCTTTCCTGAGCCCTCTCTCAAACCACCTGTCAAGGCTCACATTAAAATACAGCAATTCATCCTGAATGTGGTACAATGGTATTTTTCGCCTCTTGCTTCCGTTTGTTTCTTTCTTGTCTGATAGTACAAAATAGGTTCCTATAAAACCACTATTTCCAGTTCATCTTCAATACCATGTAATATTACCCTGCTTTAACAAGATTAAAAGGTGCAGCAGAGTGTCGTCCGTCTGGTTTTTGAGATCAGCTTTTAAAGACCTGCTATCTGTCCTGTCTTTATGAGATTTTGAATGATAGCTATTAAACATGGGGACATGTACACCTGAACTATAATGAAAACAGGGTATCCCAGAGTGGTTTTTTTTTAAATTTGACTAGATAGGGAAGTTGATTCAAAGTTTCTTATGGCAGTAAATCGCTGAATGTTTACTTTTCCTGTGTACTTTTCTACAATCCTCACTTGGAGAACACAGCACCCTCCTCTGTTGTTAACACTGCCTTCTTCTAGTGCCTCTTTTAAAAAAACATTTGGCAAATATAACAACTGTTGAAATCCCTATTTTTTTAAAAAATTCAGGGATGAGAGAAAAGGTGCTCAGGTGAGAGGGATGTTTCTGGTGCACTGGTGTGCACTTCCTACAGTTCTCCATTTATTGAGTACCTCTTTCTCATTCAAACAATTTTTAAAATTTTGCATAGTTTAGCGCTATGTCAGATAAGCTCTGTGATTTCAAAATTTCTACTACTACTATGACGACGACTACTACAACTACAAGAAGAAGAAGAAGAAGAAGAAGAAGAAGAAGAAGAAGAAGAAGAAGAAGAAGACGTGCTGAAATAACAGAAAGCAACAAATTCCCTTGAAAAAACATGTGGCATAACGTAGTTGATGGAAAATTTAATCATCCCAGGCACAAGTTGCAGGATAAATGGCAGTGTGGTGGCACTCAAATCCAGTATTGTCCACTTTGATTGGAAATCCTTCTCTAGGGTTTCAAGGAGAGGTGTAGTATTTTCCCATGCATAGGACTATAGTTTTGTCTAAAACCGTTAGACTAAAAATCAGGGGTTGTCCTATACACAGAAGTAAGCCAAAGAGTGAAGTGCATGGTTGCAAAACCATAATTTTGGGTTGGAAATGTGAGGGTCATCTTATATGTGGGAGTGTCTTATAGGTGGAAAAATACAGGTATCTCCCATCAGTTTTTCTAACTGGCGATGTGAGGGATTAAACGGAAAAATTTCCTGTATGCCAGGCACATGCCCGGCCGCTGAATTGTAGCCCCTGCTTGGGCAAGCTGCAGCAAGTCAGAGACGACGGCGCTGAGTGGAATAACCAAGCGTTTCATCTTTTCCTAGATGAATTTGCATGATGGCAGATGGGGAGAGGAAGGGCTCCCCCATCCTGGGAGTTGCCGAGAAGGCTAAGTATGTGCCGTGACTGCCATTCACCAGTGAGGTCATTTGTTCAGTTCTTGTGCCTTTGAGGCATGAAGGCCATAAATTGTCCCAAATACTTGCTTTCTCTTAATGCCACTTGCCAGCTTTGGTGATTGCACACAAAGTCTTCTTCTTCTTCTTCTTCTTCTTCTTCTTCTTCTTCTTCTTCTTCTTCTTCTTCTTCTTCTTCTTCTTCTTCTTCTTCTTCTTCTTCTTCTTCTTCAGCCAGGACTTGTCTGATAGATGCGGCTCCCAAGCAGTGGCTGTCAGAAACAGCTCCCTCAGCCTGCCTTATGGTACAACTGGCCTGATGACCCTAGCAGTGGTGGCGAACCATTTGGCACTCCTGATGTTTTGGACCACAACTCCTACAGTGTTTTGTCATTGGCAATACAGACATGGAATTCTGGGAGTTGTGGTCCAAAACATCTGGAGTGCTGAAGGTTCGCCACTAACCTATGGGGGAAAGCAAAGTGCTGCTCAGACAAACAGGCCAGATTCTAGAAAGAGTTTCCGAGGCTAAGCAACATGGTGGGGGACAACTCCCCTTGTTGTGTAATTGGTGTTGCTGGCAACCGTACCTCAAAGCAGCCACAACTTAGTCCTGACTTGCTAGCTCAGTCAGCAGGCTGGAATGCTTGGGATTTCCCAAAGGAATAGATTCTGGGAAAGCAGCAGCCTTCCCCGGGGGTGGGTGGGGAAGGCAACATTTGGAAATGTTGCAGTCGGCCTACAGTTGCAGGAATCTGCGAGGCCACTGGCCATGCCAGCCAGAGGGTCCCCAAACTATGGGAGAAGCAGCCTAGCCTGCTATAAGGCAGCACCCACTGGTCTCAAAAAGAGTTCAAAAGTAAAATAAGACGAACCTTTTCCTCAATATCTCATGTTAGCTAGTTACAGTATTTGTAGTGTCTCGGAGAAACCTCAGTGTTTCTCAGCCTTACTTCCTGGTTGTCTGAAAAAGCCTGTTAAACTTGCCAAGATAGTATGTATGGGGGAAGGAATTAAGAATGGGGAGACATTGTAATTCCATTCCAAAGAGTCCTGCTTATATACTGCCCCATAGAGCTTAAAGCACTCTCTGGGCAGTTAAAGATACAGTTATACAGGCTACACATTGCCCACCACCAGCAGGCTGAATACTCAATTTGCCGACCTTGGAAGGTTGGAAGGCTGCGTGAACCTCAAACCTGGGACTGAACCTGAGTTGTGAGCAGAGTTTTGGCTGCAGTACTGCAGTTTAACAACTGCACCACGAGTACCTGTTTGGCCTGCGGACGTTTCCAGGTTCAGTCCACAGCATTCATTTCCAGGAGTGGGGGTCTCTGGAAAGCCGCTGCAAGTGACATGTTGGGCAAATTTTCAAGTTGAACATTTTCAAATTGTATGAATTTTTGTCCAGTGTGATTTAAAAAAAAAAAAACTCCCCCATGCCTCCAAATTCTCACTCATTCCTACTGTACCACCCTTGGAAATGTTGTGTTTTGTAGACTACAAATCCCAGAATCCGTCACCTAGCTGTCATTCAGAAATAATGTATTCAAACTTACCTGTGTCCACTGATGTGCAGTACTGACCTCCAGCTGGAATAACCACACATCTGGATTCCAAAGGTCAGGATTAGTCATAAGGCAGCCTACCAATAATTATCAGTTGATTTCTGGGGGAGCAGCTCAAGTGACAGGGCTCTTGCTTGACATGTAAAAAGTTCTGGTTGAAACCCAGACACTTCTAAGAAGGGCTTGAAAGGAAAAAAAACCTTCTCTGAAAACCTATCAAGTTGCTGGTAGTCAATGATAGGAATTGCTGAGAAATTGGTTTCTGTTTGATTTTGATAAGAATTTGGCAAAAATAGAAAGTGCTTTCATATGTACTCAGGCCGAAAAGAATGTGAGCTTTTTAAAAATTAAAAGTGAGAGGTGCCGAAACTGTCAGATATGTCCTCCTGGCACTATCTGGTTTTGAATCCTTGTTTGTCTGAGTGTGATATGGTACTGAGGGGGGCAATTAGGAGCCATTAGTCCAGGGGTGTCCAAACTTTTTGGAAGGAGGACCAGATTTGGTGGCTGAGAATGTGGGGGGGGGGGTCGGTTGCTCCCCAACCCTGCCGCCACTGCAATCCCCACCCACTGACACCAGAACACCATTGACTCCCAGAACAGGACCAAACAGCCAAAAAAAAAACCCTCACAACAAACTAATAAATTGTAAAAAAAAAAAAAACAGAAGGAACTGTAATATATAAGCAGTTTCTTCTGATTTTACATTTGCACGAGCCAGTCAGAATGGTCTGACGGGCTGGATCAGGCCCACGGACCAGACCTTGAACATGGCTGCATTAGTCTTACAAAAGACCTGTGCCTCATTTATTTGAAAGGATGTCATATCGAAGAGGGGACATATTTGTTTTCCATGGCTTCAGAGACTAGGACTCGGGGCAATTGTTTCAAACTACAGGAAAAGAGATTCCATTTGAACATTAGGAAGAACTTCCTGAGGGTTAGAGCTATCTGGCAGTGGAATAGGCTGCCACAGAGGGTGGTGGAATCTCCTTTGGAGGTTTTTAAGCAGAGGCTGGATGGCCATCTGTCAGGAGTACAATGATGGAGGTTCCTGCATGGCAGGGGGCTGGACTAGATGGCCCTTGGGCTCTCTTCCAACTCTTTGATTCTATGATCTAGTTATTTATTTTAGAGTATTTTTACCCCACCTTTGTCCTTGGAGAAAGACCCAAGGTGGCTTACAGTAATGAGGAACAATATACAGTCCAGTACAATTAAGACATATTCAAGTACTGAGAACAGGGAATCGAGGGACATCTTACAGCATTAAAAGACAACATTCCATTAAAGGTACAAGAGAACATGAGCAGTTAAAAAGAGATCCATGTAAAAATTATGAGTGATATGGACCGATCCCATTGCTTACGTTTTTGGATGCTCCTTATTGGGGTGTGTCTATGGGGCTTGTCGTGGTGAGCCACGGTGCTTCCATGTTTACCTTTACACCATCAGTACTGAGCAAGAGGGGCCTCTCTGGGATTCCTCATGTTCCTAAATCTTGTGCTTGCAATCACGGCCGGCGCTAGGTTTTTTTGCCCCCTAGGCAGGGGCGGCAGGGCGGCAGGTGGGCGGCAGCGGCAGGGGGCGGGGTGGTAGGGGGACGGCGGATGATGGGGGACGGCGACGGGCGTGGGGGGGGACGGCGACGGGCACGATGGGTGGGCAGCGATGGGCGCGGGGGGGACGGGGGGCGGACAGCGACGGGCAGCAGGGGGACGGACGGCGGTGGCCAGTGGCGGGGTGGTGGTGGTGGGGCAGCAGCAGGCTGGCCAGCGCCCCCTCTCCATTTTGGCGCCCTAGACAACTGCCTAGTTCGCCTTAATGGACGCGCCAGCCCTGCTTGCAATAAGAAAGTATTACTGGAGACACCAAGCACCCCGAATAAACTCTTGGGAGCCTTTTAGACTTCCCTGCAGCTGTGCCCTCCCTCTCGTAATGAAATGTGTAGCTTTTCTGTCCCCTGTGTGGCACGCAGTCACCCTGCTGGACTGCATAAGTGCTGATTGTCTCTTCTGAATACATATTTATTTCAAGTCAGATGACTGGGGCCACGCACTCTGCTTTCCTATGGCTTGGTTGCTATGTTTATCTCTCCCTCTGCCTTTATCAGCCTGCCCCAGAGTTGCCTGTACGTGCCTTTTTGTCTGGTTTGAGGTGGTGGTGGTGAGACTGTCGTGGAGGAAGGAGGGGAAGCAAGAATTTTTTTTGCGCCTTTTTGCATGTCTTTCATCTAAGCATGCAAACATTCTTAGTGTGAAATGATCCATGCTCACCCATCTGAATTTTAAAGAGCAGGGCTAGTCACGCTAGCCCATTTTGAAGGATGATTTCAAAACAATTACAATTTGATTTCATTTCCATTGGAGAAAAGCCATTTCAGAGTCTGAAATGTTAACCAACAACATCTTCTGGAAGGTGTACGTTAGTAATCAAAATAGTCATTGAATATTCTTAGGTACGTGGAAGATGGCTTCTAGTTTTCCATGGCTCTTTGCCTCTACTTACATGTGTTAAAAATAAATGTAGTTTCAAGACAATAAGGTGCATTCCAGATGTGCTGGACTACAACTTCTACCATCCCCACTTGGGTTTGCCAGCTGGTAAGTGATGGGAGCTGTCAGCCCTACATCTGGGCCGGAACACATAGGAATGTGTGTGGGGTGTTGGGTATACTTGCCCCATCTTTTTGAGGCAGGGTCCTTCTCTTTTCTCCCTTGGCCATGTGTGTTTGTGATCTAAGCCATGTCATGGCACGGGATGGGGTTACGAATGTGCCACAGCGAAATCTTGATTAGCTGTTGGTTCTAGGTTTGTTTTATATGTTGGGTTGTTACTGGTTTTGTCTGGATCTCCTTATTTATGTCTCTGGGGTGGATAATTATGCTTTGAACCGCTGTTAGCCACCTAGAGTAGTGCTAGATGGCCAAGATACAATGGTAAATAAGTAATGAATAAACAAACAAACAAACAAATATGAGTGGTGGAGACAGATTGTACAACAAAGTCAGTTTCCTTCTATTGCAAAAGGTATAATGAGGTTGTGAAGGGAAAGGAGTAGGTGCAAGTGCAGAGCTCTCATGTCTAATGACTTCCACAAATCACCTGTATTTTCCCGTCAATAAGACCCCCCCACACACACACGTATAAGACAACCCCCACTTTTTCAACCCAAAATTAAAGTTTTGTGTACTCTCTTTGGCTTTCTTCTGTGTATAAGACGACCCTCAATTTTTTTTGTCTAACAATTTTAGAGAAAAATATAGTTTTATGCACATGCGTAAACTGAACACACACACACTGATGATCACCATGGACGAGCCTTAAATCATCTGGAGAGTCAGAACAATATCAAAGCACTATCAGTGGTGAGCCTGATGTTTTTGCAGGAACAAAATGCCCTGCCTGGAGAAGCCCCAATTGGTCGAGAGACTTTTCTCCTCCAGCAAGTTTTCCCTTACTTACTGGCTACATGACTGGGATTCTTAAATGAATTCTTGTGCCTTTCTGCTTTGAATGTTTTTTTATGTTGCTTCTGTTCATCATCTTTTTACTGTGGTTTTTGTTTGTTCCTTTTTAGCATCGGTATCTGTTTTGTTGTAAATGTTTTCTCTGAAGTTTGTAAGCCTCTTTGTGTCTTTCTTAAGGAGAGAGGTGAGGTAGAAATGCTTTAAGTGAATAAATAAAATATATTTCACACATAACATAGTTACAAACTTTTACATTCCCACACTTGGTTTTTCCCTCCCTCTGATCATCTGGCTGTTTTCACATCACTTTTTCCTAGCAATGTTTCTGGAACAAGATTTGAAATAAGGATGTGTCCAAAAGGCTTTCGCGTGGACACAAATATATACATGCATCACCTCTCAACCTCTACCAAGAGAGTCCAAAAGTCACTTCAAGGCTGCTCCTATTTTCTCTCCCAAAGCATGTTATTCAGTGTAGTGTGTGTGTGTGTGTGTGTGTGTGTGTGTGTGTGTGTGTGTGTGTGTGTGTGTGTGAGAGAGAGAGAGAGAGAGAGAGAGAGAGAGAGAGAGAGAGAGAGAGAGTCTGTGTGAGAGAGAACACGGCCAAACAGCCCGAAAAACTCACAACTATCAAACTCTTGGTATGTTTTGTTCTACATTTTAATATCGATGTTTCCTGGATTTTAGACAGTTATGGCAGCATGTTGTGAATACATTAAATTAACATTTCAAGAGGGCACCAGCTTCATATAGGCTGGCTTAGTTTGCTGTCACTCTTCCACTATGACAGGATTAATGAATGGATTAATGACAGAGCTGTTCTTAGTTTTTGCAAGGAAGACAAGTCGCCGGGCTTGGAACTTTTGAAATGCTCAATGTGTACCTTCTTGTGTGAGGCTCCTAGGAAAAACAAAGTCAGTTATGTGAAGTCTGCTCATCTCTTAAGAAAAGAGCCAGAGGGTGATCACAGCTTTTAAAAGAATGTTACGAGAGGCCCTGAGCTCATATGAATGTTTCTTTTGTCACACCGTCAGTGCGTATTCTGCGCGGAGACCATACAGAATCCCACTCTGCCAAATCCGCTTATCAGACAGCAGAGAGATGAAGGTGCAAAGGTCTGTCTTCAACCACCTTTAGCTCTGGGAAGGAAAAGATTCCTGCCATCTGTTTCTACTTATTTTTAGATACAGGCGCTCCCACCGAATGTACTTTACACTCTTTCTGGAAATCACAGCCATTAGCTCATTTACCTGCTCCCAATTTCAATTGGGCAGATGGAATAATTTAGCGGTTTACACATCGGCCAGAGGCAGCCACTGCATGCCAGTATTTAAATTATAAGGGGCTGTTTGCAGTTATTAGGGCATTAGCTGAAATAATTTTCTTTGCCCCCAAGGCCACGTGGCTGGGCAGTGGCACTGCCAGAAAGCACTCGGAACCTATTCTCAGCCTCTGTTTCCATTTAAAAAAAAATACCCTTCATACCGACTCTTAAGTCTTGCATTTTAGAAGTCAAGTTGCTAGACCTTCGGCCCAGAAAACAACATGTGAAACTTTACTCTCTTTTTAACTGCACACATTCTCTAGTAGCTTTAATGTAATGTTGTCTTTTGATGCTGTAGGATGCTGTAGTTCTCAATACGAATATGTCTTAATTGTACTGGACTGTATATTACTCTAAGCCGTTTGTCTCCTTTTCAAGGAGAAAGGTGGAGTAAAAATACCCTAAAATAAATAAATAAATGTATGCCAAGGCTTCTATGTGGCCGATGCGCCATGATACCCTCCCAACATCGTTTCCATCTTCTCCAGCCAGCTGTTTCAGGAACATTTTGCCAATCGTCTGCAATTTCCCTAGATTCATACTGTTGGATTCCAATTTAATTTCCACCCATTTCTGTTGTGGAAAATAACTTGAGAAGCTACTGCCCCCCTTTTTTTGTTTAAACCAGGGATGGGCAAAGTACAGATTCCCTTGTTCTTCAACTCCCAGCATTCCTCTGCAGGGGCTGTACCAGTTTGGACAATGTTGAAGTCAATGGTTTCCCCCCCACAAGGTTGACTCTCACGTGTGTAAGAATGGGTGTACTTATGTGTGGGGCAACAGAGCCAGGAAACGGCCATGTTTGCATGGAGTGGGTCTTACCAAGTGAAGGGGGGGGGTTCCTGCATGCCAGGGGGTTGGACTGGATGGCCCCTGAGGTCTCTTCCAACTCTATGATTCTATGAGTCTATGAATAGAATAGGTAGGTGCACACATGAGCAGAGCGTGGCTGTGCTCATATTGTGTTCTGCGCATACCTACCACTGTTGTGTGCATCCTTGGAGCCAATGCTGTTTCTTGTCTCTGCATTTTAGCAGAAGTTGGGAAAAATACCCCTTTTCACCTTTGGTAACAACAATGGCCATAGTGAGTAATAGGTGCTGTTGGAAAGACTTGCAGATGCCCTCAAGCTCTGGAACAGAAAGGTCCCAAGTGCCCTAAGCACCGTAAGTGCCTCCAGAGATGTACACTTTTTGGAAATTAGCAAAGGGGGGGGGACTTTGGAGAAGAATGGAAAAACCGGAGCTTCCTTTCTGTTTTGTCCTCAAGTTTCCCCATATTTTACATCTTGAGGTGCCACCAAGAAACAGTGTGTCCATACGCTTCTCTAAATCTCTTTAATGGCCTCTCATGATTGCTTTTGGAACCCACAGTTATCAGAAGGTTGTTAGTCATTGTGGCTGGAGTGGTACTGTAAACGATTGTAGCACGGGAGCATCAATGTTATTTTAAAAAGATTATTAGAGACATTCTTCATAGTAATGTCAGAGTACTTGGTGAAGTCCAGGACAGCCGCTGAGGTTTATCTGACTGAAGGATAATTGGTTATTAATTATTTATTTGATTGATGTGCCCTCTTTCTCCCAGGGCTGGTTACTCATCATTTATCTTGCTCATCCCCTGCAACACATACATTACGTTGGGGGGCCGTTTCCAGACAGGGATGAGAAATGTTCATATTCAAGATGTTCTGGACTTTACCTCCTAAAAAGCTGACCTGGTAGGACCCGCCATGAACCCAATATGAAGAGGGAGTTATAGTCCAAGGGTTACCTAACTTGCCTTACTATGATCTATTCTTCTCTCTCCATGAAGCCATTAAGTCTTATTTTCTTTCCCATCATTTCCCAAAAGCAATATTCGTGCCAGTTATTTGCTGTCTCAAATCTCTGTTGTCTCTTAATGTACATGTCTCAGGTTCCATAGGAATTATGTTCCATAGAAAGGTAGAAGTTATACTTTGCTCCTTGGATGATGATGATGATGATGATGATGATGATGATGATGATGATCTTCTTCTTCTTCTTCTTCTTCTTCTTCTTCTTCTTCTTCTTCTTCTTCTTCTTCTTCTTCTTCTTCCTCCTCCTCCTCCTCCTCTGTTCAATTTATGTCCAACTCTCAGTCACTTTGTGGATTGATGCTCCCCATGCCTTTATATCTCTTACAACTTTTTTCAGTTCCATCCAAATCATTAAATAATTCCAGCGACCCTTCTGACGGGTGTCAAGCCAGCAAGTCCTTGGGTGGCCCCTTGTTCTTTTGTCACTGACCAATCCCAGCGTTATCATTTTTTTAAGTGAGTCGGCTCACAGAACATGACCAAATTATGACAGCTTCCAGTGATATTTTTGGTTTGATAGTGTCAAGGACTTCCTTTTTGGTCATCTTCGCTGTCCATGGGATGGGTAGTTCTCGTCTTTAGTACCACAATTCAAATGCCTCTGTCTTTTTCCTAGCTATCTTCCTCAAAGTCCAAGTTTTACAACCGTACAAAGCTATTGAGATAGGATCAAATTAGCTAGTCTGCATTTGATTTGGAGGATGATGTCTATATGCTTCCAGATGCTGTTCATACTGATCATTGCTGTTCTTCCAAGGACTCAAGACTCCACGTTCGCTGCCTGATTCTGCAAATTATAGTTTTTAAAAATGAGCTTTTCCAAGCTCTGTTTTGAGTCAATGAAACGTGCATTCTCCCCGTTGAGCCTACATGATCAATGATTTTGGTGACCCAGTTAATGCTTTTGTCCAAGAGAAAGGATTCTTGCTTGTTTGTACATAGTTTTACTCAGACCTTCTCAGGTACCGCTGGTCTATAGTGAATGTAAAACCACTAGTTCTGGAGCAGAATGTTGCTGTCAGGTCATATTTTGGAAACATAAGCTTAAATCCCATAAGCTTTAGAGACTACAAAATGTTTGAAATGCTTCAGATCTTGGCATAAAATTATTTGCACTGCCCCCCATGCAAGCCATTTCTGTTCTTTTGATGGTTTGCGCATCAAGTACAATCTGTAAAACAGCTTTTCTGAACCTAGTGCCCTGTAGGTACCTTGTAGGTGGACTGCAGTCTCAGATTGGGGAAGGCTGCTTCAAAGCCGTTTCTCTGCTGCAGGAGAACAACAGTAGCAGTTATTCAAGCCTTATCTAATCTAGGTATTAAGTAAACATTGGAGGAGGAGGAGGAGGAAGCAAAAATCCAAAGTGAAATGTACAGTGAAAATCATCTGTAAGGAAAATCTGCAGATGAAGGCTGTCCACACAACTGGGATTTCTTTATGTGTTCCTGATTAAGTGAAGAACTTGCCTTTTTTAGACTCTCTCTCTCTCTCTCTCTCTCTCTCTCTCTGTGTGTGTGTGTGTGTGTGTGTGTGTGTGTGTGTGTGTAGTGTTGTGTTGTGTTGTTACATTCGTGACCGACTCTTCGTCCATGGAGTGTTCTTGGTAGGAATACTGGAGTGGTTTGCCAGTTCCTCCTCCAGGTGCCCACAGCACCTGGTATTCCCTGTTGGTCTCCCATCCAAGTACTAACCTGGGCCGACCCTGCTTAGCTTCCGAAATCAGGTGAGATCAGATGTGCTTATCTAGGCAGCTTTTAAAGACTAATGCTCTCTATATTCGGACAGCAGTGGCAACTGAGATATAGCTAGTTGTATACTAGCCTTTCTTATCTCCTTGTTTGACCTAGATTTGGTAGTGAAGTGAAGTGAAGGAAGGTCTGCAATCTTTTTGTTTAGTAAAGCAAAAAGCAAAGTGTGCTGCTTATATATACCCCCATAGTGCTTAAAAGACTTCCAGGGGTATTGTTGTTACAATTTAATGATGCAGGATACACATTGCTGCCCCTGCTCCCCCATACGTACACACACACTCCCTGCCCGTAAACTGGGTATTCAGTTTACCAACCTTGGAAGGATGGAAGGCTGAGTGAGCCACGCGCCAGCTATCGAAGCTAGGTCACGAACAGAGTTTCAACTGCAGTACGGAAATTTAATCACTGCACCACAAGGCTCTAGTAAGGAGTAAGTTGCACTAGAGTAGGTCTGTTTCAATTAGTGGAACATATGGAAGAGCTGATCACCAGATCCGCACTGACTCAGTGCGCCTACTCTAACACAACTTGCTGCTTACTAAGCAACAGGATTTTAGCCAGTATGTAAAACGGGGATGGAACAAATGTTTTTACCAGTTTCTACATTTCAATCTTTTAGACACAAGAAGACACCTAGAGAAGGGACTTCACATCCCTACAAGATTCCTTGCTGCTTGCATAAGAGGAGAAAAAGGCCACCAGTACTTTTGCCCACTAGTATTTTCACAATTTGCACAAAATACAAGAGTAAAATATCCTTTTTCTTCAGGAACTGAAGCAAACATACACACCAAAAGAACAAAAGAACTAACCAACTATGAAGATCTCTGGTTTTCGCAAGCCAACAAAACAAAGCTGCATCTATCCCAGTTGCACAAGTTATGCTGTTTGTTCAAGACGCGGCTTGTGTAAAGCCAAAAATTCAATGGCAGCCAAAAAACTCTTGCCTTCTTGTACATCACCCACAAGCAAGGATTATCATTCCTGATTTAAAGAGCTGTTGATGGTGTGTGTGTGTTTTTTTTTAAAGGCTAAGACAGAGAAGAAAGCAGTGTCAGGCCTAAGCATCGTTTAAGTCATGATTCCATAGTGACAGGGCATTTGCTTTCTTATAAAATATTTACTTTTTGTGGCACAGGGGTAGTGATGACACAGCGGTTGGTCACCACATTTACTGCATTTGCCAGCTGCACCCGGTCCTTTTATAAAGAGGAGAACAGAAAGGTATTTACTTTCCTGATTTCTTATCTATAGGTGTGGCTGGCACTGAAAGGCCATTTTTCTATTGACAGAAGGCAGGAATGGAATGGCTGCTCTCTTTCCTTCCTTCCTTCCTTCCTTCCTTCCTTCCTTCCTTCCTTCCTTCCTTCCTTCCTTCCTTCCTTCCCATGTAGAGAAGCTTAGACCAAAACAATTAAATTTGTTCCCACTTATCCTTTCATGGTCCGCATTAAACATATTGTTCTTTCAATCAAGTGCCAGATTTCAGTTAGCAGCCAGTCTTCTCTCTGTGCGGCAAACAGTATTTTCTTTTTATTTGGAATGTTACTTCTGATTTCTGGAACTGGATTTATGCTTCTCTTGAATTGCCAGAAAAGGTAAAATAGCATCCCGGGAAGCACATACAGTTGCTAAGATGTTGGAAAGTAGCTCTGTTCTGCCTCCCACCCACTCACCCCCTTTGTAAAGACGCACATTCCCTCTCTTCAGGTGGAATTGGAAGTATATCCCCTCTGTAGGTGTGCTTGAGGGAAAAAAAACAAGCCAAAAATTATGACCAAATCTGACTACTTTGTGCCTTGAGGGGAGGTGTGTTTAGGTCTGGAAGACAATTTGGTTCATTTTGTTTTGGTAAGAAACCCACCGAGTTTGCAATTCTCTGAACAAAAAAAAACTATGTAAAAATCATTTGTTAAAGGAAAAGCTGCGCCTTGGTGGAAATGCACAGAACAGTGCTGTGTTGAGAAACTTGAAAATGTCGTTACCTGATCTCTTGATCTGGATCAGGTAATACAATATTTAGGTCCAACCCATTTTTTGCAACAACAACAACAACAACAACAACAACAACAACAACAACAACAACAACAACAACAACAACAACAACAGACAAGGGATGCATCATCACCCAAATGTTGCTAGACAAATATTCCCATTTATTTTGGCCGCGCAATGGTGCAAGATCCTGCAGGCTTTGAGTCCCAGTAATTCTCACTTGAGTCTCCTGTCCCAGGATGATTTCCATCTTTATTTTCTCAACATTTGCAGTCAGGGACAGAAGGAGCTGCTCCTGTCTGCCTTGGAAACCCGACTCTGATTATTATTCCCCTGCTTAGGCTGGGATTTTCAGAGCTTCCTGTCAAATTTGCTTCCTTCTGATCCCACTTCTTCACCTCGGTCACCTGGGAACTCTTGAGCATAGCAGGGTAACAGAATAAAGTTAAGTCTAAGCAAGAGCCATTTGTTTGGCATTTGCAAAACAGGATAGATTCAGGGACTACTGGTTTGTTGCAAAATTCATAGCACTTCATAGCACTTCATTTTTAAGCCCCCCCCCCAATGATATGGTGCCTCTCCTACCTTGTTTCTAGAGGAAATACAAGTCTCTTCCTTTAAATGGGAGTCTTCAGATGACACTTATGAATAGAGATGGACACAAAATGATTTTTTTTTGTTCTGTTATTTGTTATTCGTTTTGTTACGTAACGAAATGAATAACAAACCTGGTGGGGAAATTGGAACGAACCGAACCAAACCATTGGTACGTTTCGTTTTTGTTAATGGCAATGCACGATGAAAAGAGCTGTTTTAAGTGTTAAAAAAAGTCCTGAATATCCGTAAAAACTCAGCGATAATTATTTATTCTGCCTGATAATACCTACCGGGGGGGGGTCCTTAAAACATACATTTATGTTTTTTCTCAGATCGCTGTATTTTTTTCCTTTAAGGGGATTTAGGGGACATCGACCCAAAATGGCTGCCAGATGCCTAATATTGATTTCTTGGGTATTAAAACGCCCTGGATATCCGTAAAAATGCAGCAAAATTATTTATTCTCCCTGATAATACCTACTAGGGGTGTTTGGAGTCCTTAAAACATTTGTTTTTGTCTTTCTCCCGTCACAATGTATTTTTCTTTTCCCTTTAAGGGTGACACAAAATGGATGCCAGCCACAAAATGGATGCAAGCCATGTGATGGGATCATGTAAATTCTTGGACAACTTCAACCAATAGCATGCTCAGGTTGCAGACTGGGCAGGTCTGGCAGCCACAGAGGTCATAAAAAGCTCTGGCAGCCCCCGTCCTCCTTGCAGTCTGCAGTGGGAGTTAGGTTGGGGTGGGATTGCTGTCTCTGCAACTCGTTATTTTCACTTTAGGCCAGGCAGGCAGGCGTGTGTCTCTGTGTTCCTTCTGGCTGCAGCCTGGCTCTTAGGGGAGAGAAAGAAGAGATTTCTCTCTAGCTTCAGTCTCGCAGCCTCCCTGCATGCGTACTGCGTACCTCTCGGTGAGTACCCTCCCCTGCCCCGCAGTCACTCTGCAGCTGCCTTGCGCCCTGGGCAATGCCCGCCACTGCCTTGCAGCCTCCCTGCATATCTAGTCTATACTGTGTCTCTGCCAGCATCATTTTTTTTTAGTGTTTTCCCTCTGGTATGGGGCATTGGGGGACGCCAGTGCGCGGAAATGCTTTAAAAATAGTGCAAAGGGGGTAAAAACAATTAATGAATTAACAAACGAACGAAATGAACTTTTTTGTGAACATTCACGAAAAACGAAAACGAAATGAACCGAGCCCCTCAACGAAACGAAACGAAACGTCCTTTTTTTCCTATTCGTGCCCATCTCTACTTATGAATCTTGAGCTGCTCTGAGAAGTTCTAGAACTAAATCCCAGCCTTCAGTTTTCTTCCCCTTTCTTAAGATTTTCAGTTCTTCCTGAATTTCTGGAAGGTGCTGAAGAATGTGTCTTCCCAAATCTGCTGCCTGTCTCATGGATCATCATTTTTTCTCAGCTGGCGTGGCCAGAGGTAGAACAGAAGGGCGCATAGCTTATCCGGAAATCTGAATGGCATTGTGATGACTCAGACACAGATATGGCTTAGAATGGTGTTTGTCATTTTAGCTGCCACATGACACTAATGGCTCAGTGAAAACATGGAAATGTATTTGTTATTCTTACTGTTGTTGCTGTTCCTACTTATCAGGTAGAGGATGTCCCAGTGTAAATGATGGCCAGTACAGTGCGATGGTTAGTGTTGACGATCTGTCTAGGAAGGCCCCAAGTCAAAGCATTCCGCTGTCCATGAAGCTCACCTTCGGTTCGTCACTACCAGGGGTAGATGAGAATTCTTCAGTTTGGTTCTGATATAAATTCAGTGAAATGTATCAGTCCTCAGCATCTGGGGAGTTGTGGTTCAAGTAGGGAGCTTTTTTTTTAAATTCTAAATTTGAAACAGGCTTTAAGGCATGGAATGGCATGGGAAACTCAATAGAAATAAGCTTGGAAGATGCTTCAGCCACCAGCCGTTGCCAGGCAGTAAGCCATTTGGCTCTGGGGAAAGTACCCGTGCTGGAGAGATTTCCTCTTTTCACCCATCCAAAGGTTTGGGTGATTTATTTTCGTTCTTTCTTGTGCCTATGCTGGCGGCACCCCTAACAGCAATGCCTCTCTGAAGTGCAGCTCCAGAGAAATGAAGTTCGCTCTTCCTTTTCCTTTTTATAGATGCCCCAAATGGCCTACATATTAGCAGCTATCTAGGGCAGTGACAGGCCTATTTATGGATTACGTCCCTTTGTGAAGAAAGAGGCAAAAGAGGCACAGATTTGCTGGTTTATTTATTTGAATATATTTATCGATATTCAAGCAAAAGGAAACAACACCATTTTCTAAACATTAGTAATAAATCAAATTTTTTAAAAAAAATACCAAACCCACATTTTTTCCAATCCTGTGCTACCCCCCGCCCAAATCCCACCCTCAGGACTCATTTTCATTTTTATATATCATTATTTTTCACACTGCCTCGTTGCTCTCCCAAAAAATGCATTGATTCATCTCCAAGTGTATACCCTTTGCCTTTCTGTAATACATACTTTATACCCTCCATCAAAAAAAATCCCATGTTTCTTTAAAATAATCAGGCCATTCTTCACATAACAAGCCTATTCAGAGCAGGGTGGCATGAAACCAAGGTGAACTATAAATTGGAAGCTTCCCACCAACTTTTCTCAGACTGAAGAAGCTACTTGGATGAGTAGCGAAACGTTTCGATCCCACAAGAAAAGAAGTCCAGTTGCCAAGACTCATCTTCCAGATAACCTCACATGGAGGACTAAAAATCTTCACAGACATTTTTAAAAGAGTTAGATTTCAAATATTCCTCTTCTAACACTGGGATCCCAGGTTAATTTACCTAACCATGGTCCTCCATATTATCTTTGATTATTATTGTTACAGTTTTTTTGCAAGTACTATATCAACCTCACCACAGTCACCATCATAATAATCAATCCTGGAACGTTAATTTTTCTCCTTCCTGAAAATGCTTGAAAATCTTTTCTCCACCTCTTGTTATGTATAATTTGGTTCTAATTTATTTTAACAACATACGTGATTATTGTTAATAATGAAATTGACTATAGGTATTTAATTTTTATGGTTCTATATTTATTTTCAGGAAAGCTATCCAACAGAGCCAGCTTTTAAACTGACTTTTGAAGATTTTGCATCTGGGAGGCCAAGCATATATCTGGGGCCAGTTTCTTCCATAGATGAGGGGCAAATACCAATAAGGCTTGGTTTCTTGTTGAAGTTTTTCTGTTCCCTTTAATTGGTTATGAACAAGGCAATCGTGGGAGGCATTGGTACATCAACGCCCATGATTTCCATCATCTCCTTAAAGATGATCAACCATACCTCCTTCCCTATTTCACTAGTCCACCACGTATGCAAACATGTCCCCTTTCCTTATGTTGGCGTTGTTTGCCCGTGTTCATATTTTCGAGAAGCTGCTCTGAAGTCCGCCTGCCTCCTTCCCTATGACAACTCTTGGAGTTTTTGCAACCCTCTTGTTCAATGTTGTGGGGAGAAGCTGTCTCCCCAGCCTGTGTTCCATCTTCGTCATTTCCCTCTTTAGGGGCACTTCAGGAACAAAATACTCGTTAGCGCCATCAGAAACACTTTTTGCAGGAGACCTGGACAGGTATAAGCAGAGTGGCTAAATGGGTGGTGGTGATGGTGGGGAAGACCAGTGTTCTGTCAGATTCCTTCTCTGGAGTATTTCAGAAATGTGCAGTGCTAGCTTGCCACGAAATAGCTTTTGACTGTATTTTGATATCTTACTAATTTACAATAATAATAATAATTTATAATAAATACAGTATAATAATTTTAAAAACAGGCAACTTTTTAATACCTATGTCAAGTCGGAACTGATTTATTTACCCTTACCTTTTTAATGCTTCCTAGATGTCTTAAGCACATCCGATCTCGCCTGGTTTCGGAAGCTAAGCAGGGTCGGCCCTAGTTAGTACTTGGATGGTCTACCACCAGGGAATACCAGGTGCTGAAGGCGCCTGGAGTAGGAACTGGCAAACCACTCCAGTAGTCCTGCCAAGAAAACTCCATGGATATGGGGTCATGAAGAGTCGGTCACGACTGCAATGACACAACACACACACACACACACACACACACACACACACACACACCTCTTTTTAATAGGGGTATTTATTTACCTTTACCTTTTTAAAAGGGGTTCCAAGGCAAGCGAGATATTTAAGGGATGGTTTTACCACTTCCACTCCTTCTATCCTCCTCCGTTGCTGAGTGGGGATTTTCTTCCAGGAAATCTGCCAATTAAGCTTCCCTGAACTTTCATGAAGGATAGAGTAACTTCTTTCCCCTCTTCACCGACCCGGAAACCATTCTTCTAATTACCTTTGTACCAAGAAGGGAGCTCAACGTGGCCTTAAAGTTTCCTTGTAAGCATAGATAAGGCGTAGGTGTTTGCTGCCTTCCAATTACCAACGGTCACTTTCTCCCCCTTCCCCTGATCAGTTTGTTCTAAATACAGTGTCTGATTTTGTAGCCGAACAACAGAAACCATGTTCTCTTGTTTTCAAAACCTCTTGACGGGGGACAAAGGAATTGAGTTCCGTAACTATACTGGACTGAAGACTTGTATAAAATCATTAGATCTACTCCCCTAACTATGGCGGTTACTTCACGTACCTCTCGCCGCAGCTCGTGGCTCCGCTGCGGCTCAGTTTGCCGGAACGGAGCCTCACGTACCTCCGGGGTGGGTGCGTGGTCGCTCCGACCATGCCCCCTGAAGCGCGCCCCAATCGGGCTGAGAGATTCCCTTCCTCGACCTCAGGAATCTGCTCAATCCGCTTTTCAATTCGAATTGATGGAACGTGAGGTTCCTGTTGATCCGAATTGTAGAAACGTGCCAACACTTAAACAGTTCCTCCTTGCCGTTAGCCGCTGTCCGAAATCCAAAATATCAACGTGGGAAATCCAGTTTATACATCCTATTTTTCCAGACCCTTCTTCACTTACTGTCATGTGCTGCCTGCTAAATTTTCTACACAGGAACATGTGTGGTATCTACAAACTTTTGTAGATGTGCAAAACGAAGAAACAACCCCTCCCTGTGTTCCTAGTTTAGATTTTGAATAGACAAGCCATATCTACATGGTACACTAAACGTTGTGACATCCTAACCTCTTTCCTGGCTAGTTCAACATTTCCTGCATTTGGTTCTATTGCATTTGAAATGACAAGAGGAAACATATTTGAAATGTTCTCATTATCTGCCCCTTTGGAGGAAATGAAAGCTTTGATTATTGTAAATACCTTCTTTCTGTTCTTCCAAATTCCTGGATAGCTTTAATGGGATATAGCATTCTTGGCTTATGAAATGTAAACAGGAAGAGTTCAGCCAACTGGAGCTTTGTGTTTCACTTGGCAGCCAGGACTGGACATTTTTGAAGGAAACCGACCTAAAACGGAGGGACTGAGAAGAACTTTCCTCTGGGGACAGTAACTTCTTCAACTATTAAAGCATGAGATTTTTTCCTTACAAAAGTCTGAGAGCCAAGGCAACTGCACTGCCCGAGCTCTGTGTGCGTTAGAGATGTCACCAAAGTGTTGTCCTTTCCCCACTATTTACTATCCAAAAAGTGAAATAGAAGAAAGTCTATCAAACTTGCGCATTGTTTTTACAACAGACAGGACTTTCAATTCCACCTTTGAGTTGGGGCCACTATGAACTGTCCAAAAATACACATTTGTCACCATGTAATTAGATTAGCTAGAAATTACCTTGACTGTCAGGGTTTGTCAGAACAGAAAACCATTTTCCTCTAATTCCCCCGTTCATTTTCCGAGTTCCAAAGCATCAGCTGCACATGTTGCTACTGTTGTGTAGTTTGCAATCAGAACAGTTTTCCGGGTTCTGGAAAAATACACACTCTCAGCCCAAAGCCTATGGTATGAAATCTCTACCGACCAACTGTTTATATTTGTATGCTATTTTATTTGTATCCCAGACATCATGGTCAAAGTGTTTCGCAGCATATAGAACATACAGTTAGGATGCACGTATCTGTGGGGGATTGGTTCCCCTTGCCCATGTGCATACTGAAATCTGTGGATATAGCAAATGCTAAATATATAATATGTATATCTGTGAAGATTCTCAGTCATCCAGGTGAGTTCATCTGGAAGTTGAGTCATGGCAACTGGTCTTCTTTTTCTTGAGAGAAAAGAAGTCCAGTTGCTATGACTCAACTTCCAGATATAGTATGTATAATATATATAGTATAGTGAAAGAGGGGACACAGAAAAAATATTTTGACATACATTACCAGCTATGTATAATATTTTCAGACCACAAATAAGTGGAAGTGGATCTGCAGAAATGGGAGTCCTACTGGATAGCCAATGAAGACTGGGGATTGAATCCATTCCAGGTTTTAGCCCAAACTTTTGGGGAGTTTCATTGCCTCCATGATTCCCCTCATCAGTCTCCATTATACAGAGCAGCAAATCTAACAGTTCGGAAAACATTACGGGGATAATTATTAAACGGACATAGTACCAATGGGTAGCATTACAGGAGCCAGACATAACTTCTCTTTCCCATCTCGCTCCTGTGTGCCTCTAACTCCCTGGAACGTATCGGAAGGATACAAAGAGGTCCATTACACCTGCAGTGCTGGTTTTGCTCTTTGGTGCTCTTTTTTGGTTCTCATCAAGTAGCTAAACACAATCGCAAATGTGACCCGTTCAAATGTTAATATCAAATGGCCCACACAAATTGTTGTCATTTAGCAGTTTAAACCTAAACAGGAGAGAGAAGACAACTAGATTCACGAGCAGCAGGATTTTATTATTTGTATATTGATTGTCCTGTGGGCCGGTGAGGAAACTCTGGCCAAAAAGGGTCTCACTCTGCAGGTCAGATTTCCGACCGAGAAGTCGTCCAAAATAGTGCTAGATGAACATTTATTTATTTATTTATTTATTTGCATTTATGCCCCGCTTATCTTCTTCGCGAACTCTAAGCGGCTTACAAAGGCTAAAATAGCCACACAAAATACAATAATTAGACAGACACAGGAATAAACAGTGAGCAATAAACGTTAAAACCTTAGGCACCTCAATAAATGAGCTCTAAAAACACAGGCACATGATGATGGCGGGGGGGGGGGAATCCCTAGGTTAAAGGATCTCCAAAGGCCTCCCGGAAGAGATAGGTTTTACCAGCTATTACATCTTCAAGAATGACATAAAGTTGTCCCAGGTTCACCCGTACCTAGCCCATGACTATGCCAAATGGAAGGCCAAAGCAAGAATAGCAGACCCCACCACCAAGTGGGACAAATGCTGAGAAAAAGAAGATATTGATTGTTTTAAATTGTTTTGTTTTTAAGGGTTTTTAAGAACTATGTTGTTATATAGTTTTAATATATTGTTGTCGGCCTCCCAGAGACCATTTGGTAGTGGGGCAGCTAAAAAAATTCTGTAAGTAAGTAAGCAAGCAAGCAAGCAAGCAAGTAAGCAATTTAAATATATATACTACAGTACTGTACTTAAAAAGCCAGTCAGATCTCTGTTTTACAAAGGCAGTGTGGGCTAGAATTATAGAATCATGAAGTTGGAAGGAGCTTACAAGGCCATTGAGTCCAAACCCCTGCTCAAGGCAGGAATACAGATGAACGGATATCTGCTACGTGATTGTCCAAGGTTCTCTTGAATGCCTCCAGCACTGGAGGACTCACCAACTCTTGGTCATTGGTTCCATGACCATGCTGCTCTAACAGTTAGGATGTTTCCCCTGATATTCAACTGAAGTCTGGCTTTGTGTCACCAGAGCCCATCGTCACATGTCCTGCATTCTGAGTTCTCCACAACAACTGTTCCTAGACCTCAGCCAGAGGTTCCTACCTCTCTCCCATGTGGCCATCTCCATCCTAGTACTCACCTTGGCTGCCTCTGTTAACGTCCTTGCCCGTCTCTCAGTCGGTAAGGCAAAAGTTACCCCATATAAACTCACAGGCTTTGCAGATCGCAAGTTATATATTCAAAATGTATTGTGCAAGGTGTGTGGGTGTGCTCTTATTCTGATGTATTGTTTTTTCAGAGTCGGCATGGGGAGGGTTCTGCATAGGGGAGCCTTTCATTTGATAGATAGCAAAAGATGTGGGACTTTTCTTAATGCCAAACTTGATTACTCAGGTTTGCCTCTGCGTGTGCATCCCTGCCCACCGGAGTTTAATGGCCCACTCAGGACCTAAAGGCTGACAAATATTTGGCTACCTAGTTGGCAGGATTCTAGAGGCTTAAAAAGTCACAGCAAGAGAAAGCTGGCAAGAGTGTGCTGTTCCTGGCAAAAGGCATGGCTTTCCCAGCTACCTGCAGGGTTGTGGCTATGCTTAGGGGGAACCCTTAGCAGGGAATCATCTAGCACAGTGGCTCTCAACCGGTGGGTCCCAAGATGTTCCTGGACTGCAGCTCCCAGAAGCCTCCACCACTTGTTGTGCTGGAAGGGATTTCTGGGAGTTGCAGTTCAGGAACATCTGGGGACCCACAGGTTGAGAACCACTGATCTGGCAGATAATTCAGTCGTTTGGGTGTCTGGCCACCGAGCCAGAGGTTGTGAGTTCAATTCCCCGCTATGCCTCCTTAACGGAGGCTAGACTGGATGATCCATAGACTCCCTTTTAGCTCTGCAATCATGATGATGATGATGATGATGATGATGATGATGATGATGATGATGATGATGTAGTTATCCCAGACCTTCAGCCCTGTGAAGACTAGCTCTTCCCCACTCATGACCATTGCCCCAGGCCACTTATTTATTTATTTATTTATTTATTTATTTATTTATTTATTTATTTATTTATTTTAGAGCATTTTTACCCCGCCTTTCTCCTTGGAAAAGGACCCAAGGCGGCTTTGTTAACTGTGCATTTAAACACACCAGTCTTTAAAGTATGAGAAGACTTTTTGTGAGCTTTGCCACAACTGTCTGAAAATTTAGGCAACAGTAGTATATTTATAAAAACTTTCCTGCTTTCTGGGAACATGCTAAAACAGAGGAAGATCAATAATAGCAGTCAACAGATCTAACTTTTTAATGAGTTTAGAAAAGATCTACCTTTTTATGAGTTTAGCTTCCAAGTAAAAAACTTAAAGACCTTTAATACAGTTTAAAAGATCAAGCTTTCAGCATTTATACCCAACGTGCCATCTTCAGGATTACAGAAACAGCAAATGCTGACTGCATTGCACGTTAAATATAGCATAACATTCAGGTGGGCCAGTTTTTTCAATCACCTTGCTGATGACCCCATGCAATTAATTACAGGCAGCTATGAATCACTAAGTTTTTTGCCCGTCCTCTAGTTTCACCACATCCTCCTTCAAACAGATCTCAAAAGACTCCCTTATCAACTTGAAATTCCAAGAGTGAAATTGGAACAGGTTTGGGTTTTTTTTTTTTGCTTCAGTAAAGCATATGCTATGCCCAATTTCCCAGCCGTGTTTAGGAAGACCCTTTAAAAAGGTTGGTGTATGCAACTGTAAAGGATAGTTTGGGTTTAAAAGTACCAGGTGCTTATAAGATCCCATGTTCTTGTGCTTTAAGTTATATTGGACAGATGGGAAGAAGCATTGAGATTTGATGCAAGGATCTTCAACACTACCTTAGATTAGACCAGTGGTTCTCAACCTGTGAGTCCCCAGATATTCCTGGATTGCAACTCCAGGATTGCTTCCACCACTCGCTGTACTGGAAGGGAATTCTGGGAGTTGCAGTCCAGAAGCATTCGGGGACCCATAGGTTGGGAACCACTGGATTAGACCAAGAAGAAAAGTCCGCATTAGTCAGCATTTGCTGTTTCTGTAATCCTGAATATGGCATGATGGGTATGCATGCTGAAAGCTTGACTGTATTAAAGGTTTTTTTTTAAAAACTTTTTACTTCAAGCTAAACTCATACACATTTTTGTAGCTCTTTTCAGTCCATTGACTGGTATTGGCCTGTGTTTTAGTCTTATACCTGTACTTGTCTTCCTTTCCCTTCAGTCACTTGCAAATAAAGATGCTGGACAACTAAAAACAGGTTGGGAAGACTGAGATACATGGACCTATGTCTTCACCTTCCCTAATCATGTGTTGTCTTGATAGAGTATAGCCCTCGTTACTACAGACAGCAAGGACTGACAGTGTTAACAAAATTGTGATCCCGTTGGCTGGGTATTATGGCATTTATAACCCCACTGCTTCCAGAAGGCAACAGGTGGTGAAAGGACTGCCTACCAAACACCCTTGGCCTGAACAACTGTTCCACAAATGGGTGACCTAAACAGGTGTTGTGGTGCTATACTAGTGAGGCTAGCCTAAGGCAGCCCTAATCCCGAGGATGTGCCTATTTCAGTCTCCACAATCCTGCCAGCTCTGTAACTACAGTACAATAAACCCTGCCTGCCTTTTAACTGCTCCTCCAGGCAGTGCCACACAGAGGCATGGTGGCTCGGTGTGCTAGAGAGCTGAAATTGTCTGCTGCAAAGTCGACAGCTCAGCGGTTTGAATCCCGAGCTCCTGCTGTTAACCCCAGCTCCTGCCAACCTGGCAATTCAAAAGCATGTAAATACAAGTAGTAGATAAATAGGTACCGCCACAAAAAGTGGGAAGGTAAACTGTGTTCCATGTGCAGAAATGCGTTCAGCCCTGCCAGCCACTTGCCCACGGACTTGCACAGCACGGATTCTTTGGCTTGGAAACGGAGACGAGCACCTCCCCTAGAGTCGGACACGACTAGCATGCATGTGCGGCGGGAACCTTTACCTTTACATTTTTAGCAGGCAGTGCCAAGCAGAACTATTCTCCCCACCACCACAGTCCACTCACAGGGCAGCCAAGTATTGTTATTTCTGGTTATTTTTGAAGGGTTGGAAGGGGCCCTAAAAGGTTTAAACAGTTTGCTACTAAATTTAATTTGCGAGTTATCTTTCCTTGCCGGCATCCATTGCGGTGTAGTGGACACTGTGATGGATGAGGACACTGTAGGCCTGGGTTAAAATCCTTCCTCATCCTTGGAAACACACTGACGGTGTAGCACTGGTAAAACCACTCCTTACACAGCTCCTTGACCTTGAAAACCTTATTAGGTTTGCTATAAGTTAGATGCAACTTTATAGTACATAATAAACATACTAAACAATCCCTTCAAAGGGGGATTGGACAGATTCCTGGAGGAAAAGTCCATCACAGGTTACAAATCATGATAGAGATGTATCATCTCCAGGCTTAAAACTGGAGTACTTCAAGGGCCAGATGCAGGGGAGTGGTATCAAGAGACAGATATCTAGTCTCGTGCGCTCCTAGACACATTTGGTGGGGCCACTGTGAGATACAGGAAGCTGGACTAGATGGGACTTTGGCCAGATCCAGCATGGCTCCTCTTACGTTCTTATGTTCTTATACAACAAATGTGTAGGTTGAGCTTGGCTTGTAGAGAGGTGTTCCTGTTGGATAAACATTGTAAGCAGCACACGATGCCTTTGAGAAGTTCTGGCTAGGAGAGACGTTCATGGACTTGGGTGAATGTCAGTCAACTCTCTGTATCAGGTAGTTGTTTCCTCTCTACTTCAGATTCTTTTTCCCGCCTTGTTACTGTTTAGTCAGCGTTAGCAGTGGAGTCTGAGGACAGAGTGTAGTGTTCTATCAGCTGTGTAACCAGTTAGTCAACAGAGAAACTAGTTAACCAGACAAGTTAACATTTTGGCAGAATAAGTTTGCTTTTGTCTCCAGAGAGCTCTACATAAATGGAAACTTGTATTCTTTCTCATTACCAGAGTCTCTGAATGAATGATTTGAGACATTAAGTGCCATCTGAGGTAAACTAACAAATAAGGTGTGGTCTACTGAGAAGGACTTATATAGCTCAGGCTGCTCAGTGAGTTCCTGACCGAACCATTTTATCTGCTGCATAATTACAAGGAAGCTTATTTTTTATTTATAAAGGCCACACTCAATCCCTCACACAGACTGCTCGCAACAATCCCTTCACCGTTCTGTGCAAATAATCATATAACTGCAGAACTGGAAAGGACACTAAGGTTCATCAATTTTAGCCCCTGTCAGGGAGGCACAGTGGGAGATTGAACCCCCAACCCCTGTCAGATACCCAAGCCACTGAGCACTCTAAAGGCTATGAATTTTAATCACCATGTCTGGATGTTGTTTCAGTCTATATCTAAAGACCTTTTGGCATGCAAATATGTTTTGCAGCATGTTTTTATACATGGCTTTTTTTAAATACATGATTTTATACATGGTTTTTAGACATGGTTTTATACATGGTTTAATTGGGTGTTAAAGGTAAAGGTTTCCCCCGCACATGCGTGCTAGTTGTGTCCCGACTCTAGGGGCGGTGCTCATCTCCATTTCCAAGCCAAAGAGCCAGTGTTGTCCAAGTCCGTGGCCATGTTGGTCAGCATGGCTGCACAGAACGCTATTTACCTTCCCACTTTTTATGGTGGTACCTATTTATCTACTTGCAGTTGCATGCTTTCGAACTGCTAGGTTGCCAGGAGCTGGGGTTAACAGCAAGAGCTCACTCCGCTTCATGGCACACGGGATTCAAACCACCAAGCTTCCGACTTTTGCAGCGTACAGCTTCAGCACTCTAGCCCGCTGAGCCAACCCCCACGCCCCCATCTCTATGGGTCTTACCTCTTCAAAAAAAGGGCGACTGATGATAACAGGGTTGGGAAAAGCCTACAACATAGAGAATGTCTAGGCTTTTTTGTTGCGTTTTTAAAAGACAGATAATAGCGAATGTGATTTACATGTCTAAAATAATTAATACATGGTATAAAAAAGTGAAGACGGGGGAGGGTCACCTTTCTCTTGATTTCATTTGATAGGACATCCAATGACATTGAGTGGTGGGAGATTCAAGAAAGATAAATAAATGCAGTTTCACACCCTCCAGAGTTTCCAAAAGATACAGAGGTGACCAAAAGCTTAAGACGCGGCAGCCAGCCTCCCTCACCGCTTCTGTTCCACAGACAGCAACAATCGCTTGCTCAAATCAAGGCCCCCAATAAGGTTCCTGATTTGAAGACGGGATTTCTTCCTCGTTTTCCCAGATTTATATCATGTTTTATGGTGAAGTGTTGCATCTGCTGTACTGCAGCCAAAACTCTGCTCATGACCTGGGGTTCAATCCCAGGTAGCTGGCTCCAGGTTCACTTAGCCTTCCATCCTTCCGAGGTCAGAAAATTAGTGCCCAGCTTGCTGGGCGGAGCAATGTGTGGCCTGCATATGTAGTTGCAAACGTTCGGTTTGCAAGAGAGTGCTTTAAGTGCTATAGGGCAGTATATACGCAGCACACTTTGCTTTTTGCTCTGCTTTTATACTCAGGGCAGCATAGCCGCCAACCACCACACACACCCAGCGTGTAACACCTGAGGCAGTTGAACTCTGGGTAATGAAAAGTGGCCAGCCAGCCAGGCTATTCTTACAGCCTAGATCAGTGTTGGCGAACCTATGATATGGTTTTTTTTAAAAAAAATCTGCAATTGGGGTGGCACTGTGGAGCTGCTGCAGCAAGCTCTCTTCTCTAAATTTTGATTTTATTTTGATTTTATTTAATATCTCTAACCTCTAAACTTTTAAACTTTTAAATTTTAACTCAACTCAACCCTTGCCTCAACACCACGAGAAAAAGAAGAAAACTCCCTGAGTCTGCCTGTTGCTGCTGATTGATTTGACTGTTATAGGACCTACTGCTTACCATGGGGGCGAAAAAAAGAAGCGGCAGAGATCACCCACTGGGGCCGGAGTTGGATTTGATCTACCAACAAAAGCTGCTAAACAGCTACGTATAGACGAGATAATCACCCGGGCTTCGACCACGACAGAAAATGTAAGTCAACTGCCTGTTTCTGCTCCTACTAATAAGCCCACTTCCTTAGAATCAACAAGAGATCAAAATCTGGCTGGCAGACTGGACATTACATCTTTTGTTGCCCAAGGGGAACCCCCCTGTGTTTGTTTTCAGATGCCATCGTCTTCCCCAAAAGACAATGCCCCAGAAGGAGCTGGTCAGCCACAATTAGCCCCGGATAATCTGACCACTCGTCAGTTGTTGAATCTGGTAGGAGAACATAGTATTCTTACCGGGAAAACAGTGCTGGCTATATTTCGGAAACTTGAACATATTACCAGCCAACTGGCTGTGGTCCAGAATACACTAATTAGCAGTGACAAAGTAATTGCAGTCTCTGATTCCCCCACTCCTGGCTTACATAAGGAACGGAGAGAAGGAAAAGGTGCTGATGAGAAATGCATTGATGATTATACTGCACTTGTGGGCAAACCTTATGGAAAAATCAAAAAAGCAAATGCAGCCACTCCCCGACTGCTTCAAACAGCACAAATAACTCTTGAGATTAAAAACAATAATATCAACAGAGGGAAATGGACCAACAGACAGAGGGTATCAATCTTGCTGAGCAAATTATTGAGGACCGATGTGCAGCAAATAGATATGAAAGCTCTGGAATATTTACCCAGTCCCCACCACACAACAAGGCTCCTTCTGGTGTTCGACAGACCAACTATTCCACTAATGTTGCTCAGAATGAGAAGGTTCCTGGGCACTTTCGACATAGCTGCTAGAAGAGTCTTCTCTGATGTGGGCGTTAAACCTCTGTTATTACCAAGCCAGGATTCCACATTATCAGCCGTTCCTTCGCCAGCTGCAAGGTCAGGCAGTGTTGGACTGCAGCCAAATTTGAACACAGCTGATAAGCTAATTGCACCTCAATGGAAACAAAACCACCAAACTGAAACCACCCAAAACAACTTATCTATAAAGAAGGGCGACCACCTGGAGAAGCTAACTTCAAACCTTGAACAATCCTTAGCGGGAATCTCATCAGCCCTGTGTGCTGTGTCAAAGGACATGAGTTCAGTAGAATTAACGAAGGAAGTTCATTCAGAAACCACTCACGAAGTAATAGGTGCACAGGAAGTGCTGAGTGTCCCAGTGTGTGACTCCTCACTTACACTCTGGAATTACAATTTCAACCTGTCAAGGGCACAGAGTAAGCCCTCAACTGAACCGACTGGAAAGGACTTCCCACCGCAAGTGGACATGGAAAGTAACGACATAGGGGCAAGCGAAGTGGAAGCCCCAAATGATCTCTCCCAAGACAACCAAACGGAGATATTTGCCAGTATGGACAATGACAAAGATGATCAATTTCACAACTTAAAAGATCAATCTAATCAGGCTCTCCTGGCACTTCTGTCTACTGGGGACATAGCTCAGCACTCGGTTTCCACTTTTCCTACTGAGTCCTCCTGTCCCCCTGCTGAGACCTGCTCTCCATCATTGGCTCCACTGACCAAAGCGGACAAAGAAGAGGAGAAAGCCCTCACCATAACATCTGCTCATCCTGTCAAAGTCCATGTCCCTCAGTCTCTAATCTCCCTAGCTCAAACGGTGGTCCAGCAGTTTCACCACGCAACAGCTCTGACTGCATCTCTTAACACTATAACTGATCCAACTGACACCTGCCTGCCTTTAGCAGTGGACCAGGACACCACTGGAATTCTGCTTTCAGCCGCTATATCATCGATGAGCCTGCCACCTATTGATCCCTGACATTTAACATGCCCTTCTGGCTCACTCTTTCCACCCTGCCCATCCTCGCAGGCTTGCCTAAGACTTCTATCGTGGAACATTGCAGGTTGGGCTAACAAAAAAACTGATCTTGGCTTTGTACGTTATCTCAAGTCCTTTGATATCATCATGCTGCAGGAAACATGGGTAACAGATGTGGGCAGAATTAATCTTAATGGATATAAAACTTTTGCATCACCAGCTGTCAAATCCAATCCCAAGGGAAGGCCTTCTGTGGGCCTTGCTATCTTGGTCCCTGCTTCATATAAAGCACATTGTCTAACTATTTCCCCAGGGATTTGCAAAATCCAAGCTGTCAAGGTTGCTATAGAGGGAGCTGAGCTTATCCTTGTAAATGTCTATCTGCCTCCCTCTCTTGATACCCTTAGGAGATCAGCACACTGGAGCGATCTCCTAACATGTATTGATAACTTAAAGCACTCCCACCCTTCTGCTGAATTTATTCTGGGAGGTGACCTCAATGCAAGAGTCGGGACCACTAACCAAATCTTTTATAAAACAGGGATGGCTGAGGATGAACACTCTCTGCCTCCCTTATGTGGTCTGACCAGGAGGTCAAAAGATCCGTTTTACAATGCTGCTGGATTAGCCCTTGCCAGATTTTCTATTTGCACGAATATGATCTGGCTTAATGGTCTCCTTGACTTCCCTAATGCTGGCGAAACATACCTTTGTATCCCCCCGAGGCTCCAGCGTTGTCGACTATCTCCTAGTTTCGACATCAACAAAACAGCGAGTAGTACACTTTGCAGTTGGCGATTATGTCATCAGTGACCACCTTCCCTTAATATTGTCTCTAAATCTGCTAGAGCATAGGGCATCACCCGCCAGGGAGGCTGATAATTTGATGCCTAGGTCTAAAATCCCGGTCAATAAAGATCTGTCCACTAAATTCAATCAATTAGTGATAGCCCAAGGAAGCAGAAAACTTCTACAAGGCATTCTAGTGAACCCTGACTATTCCAGCCAAATTAAATTCTTTGAATCCTTTATAAACCTAATTTTTCATTCCTTGAGTCATAAGCCCACACTGTGCCGCTATGGGGGACCCCATAATAACCTTAATTGGTTTGACAAGGAATGCAGAGAGCTCAAGGTTCTATTGCGCGCCTCTTTCATGGTTTTCAGGCAGACCAATGCCCAAGGTGACTTAGTAAAATACTTTCAGTATCATCAACAATTAAAGGCCCTACTCCTTAAGAAAAAGCAAAAAATTTTCCATAACCAGTGGAATAAGCTATTTCAAGATGTCACTCATAATAACACTAGACAATTCTGGTCTATTGTTACGGGATTCTCAAGATCAGAGGTGGAGGATTCAGATGCAGTTCCACCATCTAGGTGGGTTCAACACTTTTCTGACGTTTTCTTTGATAGGAATAAGCCCACAGCCAACTGTCCTGACTTTTCCTCCCCCAACCTGCCCGAGTGGCCTCCAGTATGCCCTGAGGATATCTATAAAATTATTGTAGGTCTACAGTCAGGTAAAGCTACAGGCCCTGACGGTATACCCCCTGACCTCCTAAAATGTGATCCAGCTTGGTGGTCTTTACTACTAGCCCCATTTTTCACAACCATCAATAAAACCGGCCTTATACCCAAAGATTGGACAACTGCCACAATTGTTCCCATCTACAAAAAGGGGGATCCTAATTCCCCAGAGAATTACAGACCTATCAGCCTATTATTGGTAATTGGCAAAGTTTATGCCAAATACCTAAGCAATAAACTTTCCTCCTGGATAGACGCCGAGAACATCTTAGGCCCTGAGCAATCAGGATTCTGTCAGGGCAAATCCACGTTAGATAACTGCGCTATCTTTTCACACTTGGTCTATAAACAGGTCAAGATATCTAAGGCTAGACTCTATGTGGCTTTCCTTGACCTGAAGGGTGCTATTGATTCTGTAGATAGAGAGCTACTTTGGGATAAATTATCCAGATGGAATATTGATCAAAGGCTACTTCTCCTAATTAGAGCCTTGCATGCCGATACTTTATGTACGGTTAGATGCTCTCAGAATGGCAAACTAACTCAACCCTTCAAAACAAATAAAGGAGTGAAGCAGGGCTGCATTCTGGCCCCAACACTTTTCAATCTCTTCCTAAATGACTTAGCTCCTAATCTGCGGAATGTGAATAGCCATTGCCCAAAACTGGGTCAGACACAAGTTCCATTGCTTTTGTACGCCGACGACGCAATACTTCTCTCTCGCACTAGGATAGGTCTTAAACGCTTACTTAATGGTGCCACGGACTATTTCTTAGCCAATAAATTGGAGGTCAATTACTCCAAATCTAAAATAATGGTCTTTGCGAGAAAATGGACTGCCCACAAATGGCTTTGTAAGGGTAATGTTATAGAGCAGGTAAAGTCATTTAAGTACCTGGGTGTTCACTACAACTACAGCCACACCTGGTTCTCCCATCGCAAGTATGTCCTAAATTCTAGCAAGATCTCTGCTAGCGCAATCTCACGATTCTTTTTTAGCTATAGCAATCGTTATGTACCTGCTTCCCTGACAATATTTAAGGCCAAAACCCTATCTCAAATCTTATATGCATCACCAATTTGGTATAAAGCTATAGATCGCACAGTGGAGAGTATTCAAGCCTCTTTTTTGAGAAGAATCCTAGGCCTCCCTAAATGTGTCCCATACGCCGTTCTTTGCTTAGAAACTGGCATGATAAAGGCTGAAGACCTTGGCCAGATTAAGAGCTATTAAATTCTGGCTTGGAATCCTTTACAACCCAGTTCATACCCGTTTATTATATCAACTTTTGATATATCCTGACCTCCCAGTCGAGATCTCCGATGTTCTTACCACTCTTAAAGTAGCGGGATTGGATATTGAGCAGCTTGGCATGTTAAGTCAATCTGAAGCATATAGGACTATTAAAGACAGGCTATTGAACATCGAATGGCAAGAACTGTGCAGCGAAGCCGATACCACCAGCTCCCCACTTCAATTTAACATCCCAGTCCTACCTGGGAAGCCTGCTTTTTTTCTGACTTACCTAACATGTCCCGAAGCGCGCAGAGCCTATTCACTTGCCAGATGCAATTCCTTCCCCTTGGCACTATTGTCAGGCAGGTTCAATGGAATCCCTTACTCCCAGAGGATCTGTCCATGTCAAACTAATGCCGTTGAAACGCTTGAACACATCTTCTTTCATTGCCCAACTCACGATGCACTTCAATGCAAGGGTGGGAAGGCTTGGTTAAGCTTAGGTTCCTTCTCTCTACGCAAGTCACCTCTTATCTGGATGTGGCCTCCTTTGCCTCTGAAATTATAGCAGCACGAGGATCTGGGCTTCCCTATTCCCCATCTCATTGGCTTAAGTAGCTAATGCATATATTAGAATCACCAGTTCCATGTTTGATTACCCTCCTTGCTGTACCTCATTTTCTCTTGTTGTGTTGTTTTATTTTATTTTAATGCCAATAAAGGTTGATTTGATTTGATATGGGTGCCAGAGGTGGCACTCGGAGCCCTTTCTGTGGGCACCTGACATCACCCCTTCACAGCCACCTGTATTCAGGTTAAATTGCTGTGTTGGCACTTTGCATCACAGTTTGGGCACTCGGTCTCTAAAAGGCTCACCATCACTGGCCTAGATGGCACCCTTGAAGCTCAGAAACAAAGCATGGGTGGTGGAGGAGGCGAGATGCTGATTGGCGACTGAAGAGGATGGCAGTTCTCCTTCTCCCTCCCTCCCCACCCTTTCCAAGCCCATAACCCCAAATAACCTCATCGCTAAAATCTTTCCTCTCATGGCTGTGTTTTGAAGACTCCCATCCAGTACTCTGCTTTCCTTCCTTTTCCCCTCTTCCCCCCCTTTTTTTACTGTTGTGCAAGCTTGCTGTTCCCTTGATTGTTGTGGCAATTAATAATTCCACAGGCCTCTGGGCGACAGACCGTTTAATAGGAAGTGCCACCAGTCAGGCTGGGCCTCGTGAGCATTTGGCCACATTCTGGCAGCTGTTGTCAAGTACAAGCTCTGAAGGGGCCGCGGTCGTGTTTGGATTCCTATCTTACCAGCGCTGAAGGTTATATATAGGTCTCATGCATAAGAGCTGAGTCATTTACAGTCTTCCAGATGGGGACGAAAAACAGTCCACTCTTGTCCACTCTCGTTCTCTCCCTTCCTTCTCCGAAACACCTCCCAAAAGTCAGGGAATCATATGCTTTGTGAGTTGAAAAACCCCCCAGCCCTTGAACCAAACCATGAAATGTAGCATTTGAAGCCTTCAAACTGGCTCCATGTTTCGAAACACTGAGAGCAAGACAAAACTCTGTAGGGCACCCAGATACTTATATGCATAGTTAGGCCGAAGTACAGAGGCACCTCAACTTACAAATTTAATCCATTCTGAATGCATGCACTTAAATCAAACTACTCTTAAGTTGAGGTACGTATCTAAAAACTCAAGGTTCACTCAGCCTATATAAGCACACGCTTTGTGTTTTGCTTTGCTTTTGTTCATACAGGGACCAAATGTCCACATCGGTGAAAGATGGGCTTGGTGGTGGTGACGAAAATAGCTGTGGCCGTACAGAAGTATTACATTTGGTAGTGATTTAGGAAACCTTGACTTATGTTCAATCCATTGTTATGGATGTCCAGCGTGCATATAAATTCCATCTCAGTTGTTTTCCATTATATTTTTGATTTGTAACTATTCTTTTATAAAATGGTGACCTTCAAATCTTCCACAGAGTGTCCTGGTAGACTGAAATGGTTTGAGATGGGTATTGAGATTTCTGATGTTGGATTTGAGACCATTGATCTATTTCAGAGGCTCAAGGCTCAAGTGGAATCAGGGTAAGGATGGCCAACTTGAGAGTGTCTGAGGTTGATTTCGTGTGTGTGTGTGTGTTTGTGTGTGTATATGTCCATGGTATTTGTTTTGAGATTTAACTGTTATTTGTAAGCGTGGTCGTCTTCAGTAGCAGCTCTACTTGGAGGTTCTGAAGCTATCTTAGCACAAATAATTAGCTGTCAATAGGATACAGGTTTCCCTATTGAGTAATATAATACATTGCCCAAGCCAATGTGAAATATTGTCCAGCAGGTCAGGATCCTCCCTGATAAATTTAGAAGGTGCTTCATAGTGCCACCTCTTTAGCTGATGTACTACTGCATGAAAATAAAGTTTGGAAATGGTACTAGACAGTACCACAGTATGTCTGCCAGTAGGAAAATGTTTCCTTGGTTACAGCGATGATCACATGGTGTGAACTAGTCTGTTGCTTCCGTGTTAAATCTCTTGATTTCCCAGTTGGGAGAAAATGCAGATTAGCTCTCCTGACAGCATTAAGCCCAATCATGTTCAGCCAATTATTAGCATTAGTATTTCCGAAAGCTAAAATGTTTGAACAGATACTCTAGTCCAGCCTTCCACAACCACATCCTCTCTAGATGTGTTGGTACAGGTCTTAAACCCCAACTGGAATCATGTTAGCTGTGGGGAGGTTGTGATTCAAGAGAGAGGAGGGGTGATTCTTGTGTAAGCCTTGCTATTTCTCCCTCAATCCAGGGGTAGGAATGTTCATGCTAAATGCTCACCCTTCCTCCCGTTACCCACCGTGCTACACTGCATAAGCATGGGAGCTGGATGGTACTTGGAAGGTTTTGGCCTTTGCTTCATCAATGGCAGCAACTGAGACGTAGGCCATCGGCTATGCAGGAGGGCGAAGGCCAAGAGTGGGCAACTTATAGCCTGGTGGCCACTTGCAGCCTTCACACCCTAGCTTTGAAGCCAAGGTTGCTGCCCACTACTGCTTAATCATCATGGTGGCTTCTTCCCTTTGGGAGCAGAAGAAGACGATGTGGTACCTGGTAGTCTCACAAGGGCTGTACAGTGCAGAAAGAGGTTCTGTCAGAAAGACCGTGCCTGCCATCTTCCTGCCCCCCCCCCCCATGATTACTACCAAATATCAGCAGCAATAAGAACATAAGAGCCATGCTGGATCAGGCCAAAGACCCATCTAGTCCAGCTTCCTGTATCTAAAAGTGACCCTGCCAAATGCATCTGGGAGCCTACAAGACTAGATATCTGTCTCCTGCTACCACTCCCCTGCATCTGGTTGTAAGCCTGGAGATTACACATCTCCATCATGGTTTGTAGCCTGTGATGGACTTTTCCTCCAGGAATCTGTCCAATCCCCTTTTGAAGGCATCCAGGCCAGATGCCATCACCACCTCCTGTGGCAGGGAGTTCCACAGACTAAACACGCTGGGTAAAAAAATATTTTCTTTTGTCTGTTTTCACTCTCCCAGCTCTCAATTTGAGTGGATGTCCCCTAGTTCTGGCATTTTATGAGAGGGAGGAGTGCATACCTCTATCCACTTTACGTATGTCCTGCATAATTTTGTACATCTCAATCATATCCCCCCTCAGGCACCTTTTCCCCAGTCTAAAGAGCCCCAAATGTTTTAGCCTTTCCTCAACGAGGAATGAGACCTCTCTTAATGGTATGGCCCTTGCAAGATTCAGGGAGGGTTGAATATAGCCGCCCGACCAAGAGAAGAAGTGGCCATTCCTTGTGTACGTGTTCTGATAGGTGCCTTTGGTTTACTAGGCACCTGCCAGTCAGCCAACGTACGTTGAAAAGGTGGAAGGACATGA